>JBBBDQ010029196.1:130000-163373 GCA_037127315.1 Ascarosepion bandense | reverse complement strand
TTAGCTGGTCATTGTTTCCACGCCGGTAAACAGTAAGCGAGCATCTAAGAACAGATACTGCACTTTGATCCCAGCTTGGACGACCAGGAAGTGAAAAAATCGTAACTAGAAAAGCACGGGCTGCTCAGTTAATGAAATCCAAATGTTTCCTTATAAGGAAATGTCTAATATTACCAACTACCAGTATAGCCCGGTGTTTCTCGGGTGTAATGAAAGCTTTAAAACTAATCCATGATCCTGGAGCTCAGACTCTTTGGACGTTGGCACGAAAGACTAAAAAGCAATAGTTGTTTCCAGTTAGAGCGAAACCGTAGACTGACACACAAACATCTTGCCTTTTATATATATATATATTATCGATTTTCTGCACTATTGTAAGAACTGCAACCTTGAAACTTCTGAATATCGTTTCTTATGTCTTTGTCTATGAGTGTATCAAATTTGATTAAAATTGAACCCCTCCTTCTATAACCCGATTTTTTCGATTATCGATTTTCGATATTTATCGGGGGTACCTCGACACAAAATCTAGCTAAGAACACTAGCAGACGCTTATAGTACAACTATGTAAATTTTCAAGAAAATCGGTTCAGCTGTTTCGGAGTCTATAGGTAACGGACACACACACACACACACACACACACACACACACACACACACACACACACAAAGTTCCATTTATAAACAAGTTTAGATTTAGATATCATTTGATGTCTCTTTTGTTGATTTGATTTGCTCTTTTATCTCATATATGTTCTCTTTTTATTTTTTACTAATTCTTCAAACGCAATTTTCTTTCTCGTTTCTTAGCTTTTCATTTTTATATTTCATCATATATTTATCTAAAATGGGTTGAACTTTGCAATGAATTCAATGACCCCATAAGATTTCCATTATAGGTTGAGCCATACTTTGCCTCATGATGTCGAAATGCCAAAACATTGCATTTCAAAACTATATAACAGCTACAACTCTTTTCAGTACTTCAAAACAGTACTGTATATTTTTCTCATCTGTTCCCCGAGTTGCTAAGCCACAAATGTTTTATTTAACTTTCTTGCTAACAACACAATATCTTTCTTTTATGTTCCATGACGGCTTTATGATTCCCCAGAGTTCTGAGTACATTCCTCGAGCCAGAAAACCCACCTGTTGTAAATGATGCTTGGCATTTAGGAAACAGATTGTAATCAAAACACTCTGCGAAGATTTTGCTCTTTGAGTTAAGTATTCATGATCTCTGGCCATTCTTGATTTTTTTTTTTTTTTTGCAAAGTATTTTTTTAAGAAACCGAAAATTGCTTTTTATAATCGCGGCTAGATATATAACCCTATTTTGTTTTTTGTTTTCTTTTTAAGAAAGCAAATTATGTCTTCATTTTAATTTTTTGCACCTAGGACGATTATCTTCATTTTTTTTTTTTTTGCAAAGTATTTATTTGAGAACCCGAAAATTGCCTTTTGTAATCGCTGCTAGATATATAACCCTATTTTGTTTTTTGTTTTCTTTTTAAGAAAGCAAATGATGCTTTCATTTAAATGTTTTACACCAAGGAAGATTATCTTCATTTTTTATTTTTGTTTCTTTTGCAAAATATTTGATTGAGAAACCGAAAATGGCTTTTTATAATCGCTGCTAGATTAGTCAGTTAAGGATAAAGAGCCTAATCTGTAGTAATAGAAGGCTATAGAACCCAATTAGTAGTAATTAGTAATCAGTTTATTACTTCAAACAATAGAAAACCGATCCCCTACTTTATGCCAGGTTGAAGCCTTAATCATGTTTCCAACTATTATATTCAGTCAGTAAGCTAAGTCCCATACGTGATACACGCTTTGGACGATCATGTCTCGAAAGAGACATGACTGACTTGGCAGAAGATTATCCCGCAGTAGGTTGCCATTGCTTTCTGCGGTAGACTGGTTGCCAGCCAAGGCTATAGAACCCAATCTATCTTATTAATTAACTCATAACTGGAGAGAAGGGTATTTGTGGAAAGTGAATGCTAGGAATTCAACTGAAATTCGAACTCGGTACTCCGATCCCTCGTTCCGAGTCGATATCCACTGCACCACAACGCACATATATAACCCTATTTTGTTTTTCGTTTTCTTTTTAAGAAAGCAAATAATGTCTTCATTTAAACTGTTTACACCTAGGACGATTCTCTTCATTTTTGTTTTTTTTTGTTATCACAACGTTTCAGATATACCTTCCAATCTTTTCTTCAGGGTTTGTCGATTCCGATTTGACATTTAGGAAAATTTGAACAGGAATGTGCATATTTTCTAATAGCCAACTACATTAAAGCGTTCTTTCGTGGATTTAGTGACACAGTGGTTGTGAGTTCGATCACTATGCCGGATAGGATAGATTCATTGGAAACATTTCGAGCAATAACTAAGCAATACATAAAAAAAGAAGACGAGTTATTTCCTTGAAACAGGGATAGACGGTCGAAGAACATTCTCCTCCCCGTAGATTAAATAAAGGTTCAGTTACAAATTCCCTGAAGTTTACCGGAATCGACAGACACTTGAAGACGGCTGGGGGCCACAAAAAACGAAACGTTGTAAAAATAACAAAAAAAAAAAAAAAAGGATGAGGACATTAGTCAGACTGTAATAAAATATAAGTGCATTTGAGAAATTGTATGATGATGAACTAAATAGGACAGCACTTATCGGGAGATTGGAGGTTCTGAGGATCATGGAAAAATCGCTTATATGTAGTTGCTCCCAGGTGCGATGTAATAACACCTGTTAGCAACTATAGGTAAATAGTGGCCATTCCTTCAACAAAAATTATTAGCAATACATTATATTAACAACACAATTTATCTACATTCTTCTTCTTCTTCTTCTTCTTCTTCTTCTTCTTCTTCTTCTTCTTCTTCTTCTTCTTCTATGTTCCATGTCCTTTCAGTACGTAGGCGATCATGGCTTTCCACATCTCCCTGTCCATGGTGGTTCTTAGCACGCTTTCTCCTGTTGCACCACGCAATCCCCGTTTTGTCATCCACCTGATCAGATCCTTCAAATATGTTATCCACTGCTTTCCCCTATCTCTTTTTCCCTCTATCTGGCCTGTTAGTATCAGGTTCTCCAAGCCCTCCTTCCTCATTGCATGTCCCAGGAACTTTAGCTGTCTCTTCCTGATGCTCATTATTAATTTCCTTTTCGTCTCCATCCTTTCCAAAACCTCGTCATTGCTCACATGCTCGGTCCATGATATCCGCAGCATCGTTCTGTAGAACCACATTTCAGCTGCTTCAACTTTTCTTTCATCTTTGATGATATTGTCCAGCAGTAACTGCCATATTGAAGAACTGACATCACATAGCAATCCAGTACTCTCTTCTTTGTTGTTTTTAGCGAAATCTTCCTGTCTCTTAATACTTTACTCAGCTTCTGGAATGCATCCTTTGCCATGCCAATTCGCCTTCGGATCTCTGTGTCGCACTTTCTGTCGCACTTTCTGTCTGTTAGAACACTTCCCAGGTACTTAAATTTTTGTACCTGCACAGTGTTTTTAATCTATGGTAAAAGTGATAACTATTGTTTCAACACTGATGAAAACAGATCCCACTACCATTGGCTTCGTTTGTAGGCACCTGGAGATGGTGCAATGGTTAGCAAGCTTGTCTTGCTAGGACCATTATAATTGAGTAGTGAGTTCGATCCTCACTGGGTGTCCCATACTTTCGGCCTTGTGTCACATCAAAGTTGCGCTTAGAAAATCACCATTGGCTTTGTGCTTGTTTCGTTTGTTTCAACTGCATGTATTGACAAACTTTTATTGTAAAATTGTTTGATAGATTTTGACATTTAGAAATTTTATCCGATCACTTTCCTTGGGTTTGCGTTTTTTGGTTTGCGCGTAATTACTTTTGGAAATACAAATCCTCTTGGGGGATTGGCCTCCGTTAAAGTAAACGAATATATACAATATCAGTGATCAAATCGCGTTCGATTTTACAAACGTAAACTACTTAATTACCAAAAGTACTACTGCAGTAAACAATAACATACTGTACATATGATACTACTGTGGTGATACCGACCGAGCATAGCAATGGACCGGATGTTTGCACCTTTACGACCAAAAAAGCAAATGACCAAAAGTCGTCGGTGCGCATCCGGGTTCGCGCAGATGTTCCGGTTGAAAAATAAAATTCGCGTATGCTCGCGAACTGGAAATTTAATATTTAATTAATTTTTATTTTTCAACCGGAACATCTGCGCGAACCCGGATGCGCACCGACGACTTTTGGTCATTTGCTTTTTGGTCGTGAAGGTGCATACATCCGGTCCATTGCTATGCTCGGTCGGTATCACCACACTACTACTACCACTACTACTACTACTACTACTACTAATAATAATAATAATAATAATGATAATAATAATAATAATGATAATAATAATAATAATGATAAAAATACAAGGATCTTGAAGTGGAAATCAAAAAATGTGGCAGAAAGGATGGCAAGAGAAGCCACTTCATTATCAATACCCGGCCCTCGCCAAATAGGCTAATGTAGACAAACCCGGTACCATCAGTGGTTACGTAGTGAAGGGTTAAAAGATGAATCCGTAGGTTCTATTCTAATTGCACAGGACCAATGGTTGCTAACTAGAAATTACCAAACACACATACCGAATAATTGTGTTGAACCAAATGCAGTTTCTGTGATAAATATCCAGAAATAATTGACCGTCTTGTACACGGTGTCAGCACCCATTGAATAAAAGACTCGGTATGATGGAGTGGGCCAATATATGCACTGGAAAATAGGCAACTTTTACGGGAAAGAAAATGCAAGAAACTGGTATGATCATCACACAGAGCCAGTCACAGACATAGGACCTGTAACAATTTTATGGGACTTTACAATGCACACAGACTGAACAATCAAAACTAATCACCCAGACATCGCAATCAAAGACCCCCATGAATTTGCTTTCTTATTGACCTGGCAGTCCCTGCGGCATGTAATGTATCTTTGAAGATCTTTTAAAAAACTATCAAAATACAAGGATCTTGAAGTGGAAGTCTCAAAAATGTGGCATGAGGACATTAATAATTCCAGTTGTAGTTGGAGCCCTCGGATTGATTGAAAAAGTTCCAATAGAACCACTGAAGAGATTTCTGCGAACCCATGCCTTACATGAATAAATGAAAAATTGAACTCACAAGTTCAGTTCACGCATTACGATGAGCTTTCTCTGTGTAAAATTTATATAATCTTTATTTATTTATTTAAAAAATGATCAGAGAAAGATATTATGAAGCCATTTCTGACCTTAGGTCTCTGGTTGGGACCCGGAAAGAAATGTGTATGCAATAAAAATCAAAGGAAATAATAATAATAATAATAATAATAATAATAATAATAATAACCAACTATTGCTGCAAAAAATATGAAAATGAAAGCCAAAGATAAAGCTCTTAAACAGATGAAACAACTCTGGTAAGACAAACCTCTGCAAGGCCAATATCCAGAACGTGCTAATAAATCCAATGTTGATAAATACTCATCACTGGTTACGTGCATCTGGATTAAAGTCTGAGACTTAAGGCTTTATTTTTGCAGCGCAAGACCAAAGTCTTTTCACTAGAAACTTTCAGGCAAATATTATGCATAATAATATGGATCCAAAATGCAGGTTCTGTGATAAATACCAAGAAACAATAAACCATCTAATCTCAGGATGTTCTGTACTTGTTTCAGATGAATATAAAAATCGTCACGTGAGAGTGGAGCAATATTTACACTGGACAATGTGCAAACACTATGGGAAATATGTAAACAAACATTGGTTTGAACATTCCCCAGCACCAGTTACAGAAATAGATGTCACCATCAATGGGATTACACCATCTACATAGACAGAAAAATTGAAGCAAATAAGCCGAAATTATTGTTAAAAATAGAAAAAAATGTGAAAATTGAAAACAAGAATCGAGCCAGTGATAGTAGGTTCACTTGGAATGATACAAAATGGAACAAAACAACACATTGAAAGAATCACTGGAAACTCTAGCTTAAGAGATATACAAAAAGTTGTCTTGTTAAGTACAGCCCACACACTAAGGAGAACTTTGTCTATGTAACGTTAGAAATGTTAGGGGAGATAGAAAAACATGAAATGGAGCAATAACAACACACTTCCCGCAGATTTGGCAGGTAGTGCAACCATAGAAGAAATCGAAATATGATGAAAAATGACAGCATAATAATAATAATAATAATAATAATAATAGGTGATTGTAATGATAAAAAAGAGAGCAGCAAGACATTGAAAAAAAAAACCGTGAAAATCCCAGCTTAAGAGAAATAGAAAAAATGTCTTACTAAGTACAGCCCACACATTAAGAAGAACTTTGTCTATGTGACACTAGGAATATTATGGGAGTTTGAAGAACAGATCATGAAATGTAGTCATAGCTACACACCACTACCTGCCTTAGGTCTTCCCGCAGACTTGGCGGCTTGTCTAAACATAGCAGAAATCGAAATAATAATAATAATAATAATCACTTTTTCTTTTCTATTAAATTTTGAATTTTTTTTTTTTATCTTAATTATTTTTATTGCAAGGACTGTTGATGGTAGCAACAATTTTTTTTTCTTTTAACAATACTCTAAATGCAATGATGTTTTTTTTTTCCGTTGAACGGCCGTTACGTCCAAGTTTGTTTTTTCAACCAGCGTCTCTCTCTTTGAATTTTTCTTTTTCTCAATATGAAATTCTGTTTTAATATAAACAGGGATTTTTTTTAGATATTATTTAATTTTATTGAATTTTTTTTTTTTATGAAATTCTGTTTTATTTTAATCTATCTGTTTGTTCTTTAAATGAACCTAAATAAAATCATCCGTATTATATTTCCTTTAGCTGTCGATATTTCGTAAATTTTTTTTTTTAACTATTATAATTTTCTTAAAAACAAAAAACGAAACAAAACAACAAGAAAATAAATTAAATCCGATGAAAAACAATTTCTACGGTATTATTTTATAGAAAGACTACGTATTTATTTATATATTTATTTTTATTTATTTATTGACTTAATTTACTTATTTAATTTATCTTATTCTGATAACCCTATTTTTGACCAACGACTTTATTGAGAAAGTAAATGAATATAAAGTGGACGAACAAATTATTACATTTTTTTTTTAAATCTCACAGCACAAATAAACTTAAACGTATGTCAACTTTTTTCCATTTTTTTTTTTTAACAAAATACTCTAGTAGTGATGTTTTGTTTCGTTGAGCCGTTGCTACGCCAAAGGTTTTTTTTTTTTAACCAGCGTCTTTCTCCTTGAATTCCAATAGCGTCTATGTCAGCTGTCGCTTGGCAGCCCATTTAGGAGAAGGAAAACTACGAACAACAACCCGCAACTCAAGGTGTTAATCGTGCCGAGGAGTGAATGGCTACTGCGTTATGAGGTCACAAACGATCCCCTACAGGCTTCGGGACCCTGTTTGTAAAAGACCGTTACCCAACGTGCCGGGCAACTTTGGGTGGACTTTTGGACCCGTGCGTCACTCGTGGGAAAAACATGAGAAATACAAATAGAAATAAAAAGTCCAGTATGGCTCTTCCAGTGGATAAACAGGGAGCCCGTCCTTCAGGAGGGAACTTACCTGAGGTCGAAAAATCTGCCATAGGAACAAACTCCTACACAAAGAATGAATCTTCAGGTCCCCACAACCAGGATAATCCTAAAGCTGGTCCTGAAAATTCTCCAGCTAGATCTACAACCGTATATTTAAAGAAAGAAAAAAATAAAATGGTCTCGTGAGGAGTACAAAGTCGTTATGACTGCATTTCATGAAGCGTTACTCAAACCTCAAAAAAACATGACTCGCCAAACATATGCCATTTGGCGTGAAAAAGTTGATCAAGCAAATAGAAAGTATATTGACGAAAATAAATTAACCAATGTACGAAGGTACATTATTCGTAATAACCGATTGACAGAGGCTGAAATTAATGAAATTAAAAGAATTGTAACAAGAAGAAACGAATCAACAAAATATGAAAAGGAACCGGAATCAGAATCAGAAATAAAAAGTAATAACATCAAACAAGCCACAGGTCATAATGTAGAAACCGTGAAACACAAAAATCACTGCGAAGATAATGCTGTAAGTTTCAAAGTGCTGGAAAGGTGTGATCTGAGTCAGTTAAAAGACGAAAATAAAACGAGTTCAGAACACATCGAACATAATTATTTGACGGAAAATAAGAACAGTATACAGGAAGCCAAGGTAGAAATAAAGAACCATCTAAGTCAAATACAAAATATTACAATGGAGGAACGAGAACAGCTCCCAAAATTACAACCAACAAAACATAACCTCCGAACTATTAAACTCTACAATGCAGCACTGAAATTAATCTTGGATGAAGACACTCATACAAATCTCAATGAAGCAATATATGCATCAGCAATAGCAGCAACAAAAAAATTGAATATCAAAATAAAAACAAGGCAGTCTCGCAGACATGAAGATCCACCTTGGAAAAGAAAAATAGAAAAAGAAATCGAACAACTTAGAAGTGAACTATCAGTACTGGATGAACTGAGTAGAGGAATAAATGTAAGAACTAGGAAAAGCAGAAGAGCCGAAAGAAAATGCAACATTAGAAATGAAAATGAAGTCTTATCAACTAAAGAAAAAATAAAGCAAAAAATCCAACTGAAGGCTCAAAGAATAAGGCGCTATGAGAAAAGAGCAAGATTTTACAGACAAAACAAGATTTTTCAAACCGATACAAAGAGATTTTACAGGGAAATAGGTAAAAAAAGAATTGAAGTGACAGTCCCCCCCAGAATGGAAGAAGTCACACAGTTCTGGGAAAAGATATGGGCTTGCCCTAAAGAACATAGCAAGGAAGTACATTGGATTGCGCAAGAGATAGAACGAATGAAAAATAAACCAGAACAGACATGGGCTGGAATTACAGAAGAGGATGTTAAACTTGCACTAAAAAAAGCACACAATTAGAAATTCCCAGGTATAGATAAAATTCCTAACTTTTGGCTATATTATTTAAATACAGCACATAAAAAACTAGCCAAAGAACTTCAAGAAATGGTTGACGATCCCACTAAAATTCCTGCATGGATGACCAAAGGAATTACATTTCTTCTACCCAAGAATGGTGACACAAACAACCCGAAAAACTACAGACCAATTACATGTCTTCCGACAACATATAAACTATTAACATCTATTTTAACAAAACAGACATATTTATTCTTAGAAAGAAATGACATGATACCGCTTGAAGAAAAAGGGTGCAAACGTGGCTGTTATGGATGTAAAGACCAATTGCTTATTAACAAAATGTTCCTGGAAAACTGCTACAGTACAAAGAAAAATCTTAGTACTGCCTGGATAGATTATCGAAAGGCATTCAATAGTGTGCCACATCCCTGGATTTTAAAGACTTTAAATATATACAAGATATAGCCCGTCATCATCAATTTCATCAAACAGTGCATGTCTATATGGAAAACAACCCTTTACCTCAATCATATAAATGGAACCTATAAGTCTGATGAAATAAACATCAAAAGAGGTATATTTCAAGGTGATTCTTTATCTCCCTTACTATTCTGCATATCATTAATAGCACTAACCAGTCAACTTAATAAGACAGAATGTGGTTATAAAATAGGCCAAAAGAAAATAAGCCATCTATTTTACATGGATGACTTAAAGTTATATGCTAAGAATGATAATGAGCTGGAAGGTCTTCTGCAAACTGTAAAATGCTTTAGCGAAGACATTGGAATGAAATTCAATTTGAATAAATGCGCTAAAGCTACAGTTTTACGTGGATCAATACAAGAAACATCCTCAATTAGCTTAGACCCTGCTGTTACAATAAAAGAATTGAAACCAGAAGAAACTTAGAAGAACCTAGGTGTAAATGAGAGTGAAAACATTAACCATAAAAAAATGAAAGAAATAGTGCGTAAAGAGTACTATAGAAGGCAACGAATGATATTAAAAACTGAATTGAATTCTCAGAACAGAGTTATGGCCATTAATAGCCTTGCAATCCCAGTTGTCCAATATAGCTTTAACATCTTAAACTGGACTCTAAACGACATCAGGCGAATGGATGCTAAAACAAGAAAGCTTCTTTCTAAGCATAAGATGCATCATCCAAAGGCTGATGTAGACCGTCTATACATACCCCGTAAAGAAGGTGGAAGAGGTTTTATTCAGCTGGAATTGTCATACAAGACAACAACTATTGGCTTACTAACATACATAGAAACAACAAAGGATTGGATGATACAATTAGTAAGGCAACATGAAGAAAGAAAGAAAAAATATTCAATAATAAAAGAAGGCAGAAAATACAAACAAGATTTACAGTTAGTAGATTCTGTAGAAAAGCAGAACAGAAGCCAAGAACCAACTATTGCGGCAAAAAATATACAAATGAAAGCCAAAGATAAAGCTCTTGAACAGATGAAACAGCGCTGGCAAGACAAATCTCTGCATGGCCAATATCCAGAACGTGCTAATAAATCCAATGTTGACAAAGTTATTACTCATCGATGGTTACGTGCATCTGGATTAGTCTGAAACTGAAGGATTTATTCTTGCAGCACAAGACCAAAGTCTTTTCACGAGAAACTTTCAGGCAAATATTATGCATAATAATATGGATCCAAAATGCAGGTTCTGTGATAAACACCAAGAAACAATAGACCACCTAATCTCAGGCTGTTCTGTGCTTGCCCCAAATGAATATAAAAATCGCCACGATAGAGTTGGGCAATATTTACATTGGGCAATGTGCAAACATTATGGAAAAGCTGTAAACAAACAATGGTATGAACATCACCCAGCACCGGTTACAGAAATAGAAGATGTAACCATTCTATGGGATTACACCATCTACACAGACAGAAAAATTGAAGCAAACAGGCCAGACATTATTGTTAAAAACCAGAAGGAGAAAACTTGTCTATTAATTGATATGGCTTGTCCAGCGGATTGTAACATAGCAATCAAGGAATTTGAAAAACTGTCAAAATATAAAGACCTGGAAATTGAAATAGAAAAAATGTGGAAATTGAAAACAAGAGTTGTGCCAGTGATAGTAGGTGCACTTGGAATGATAAAAAATGGAACAAAACAACACATTGAAAGAATCCCTGGAAACCCCAGCTTAAGAGATATACAAAAAATTGTCTTATTAAGTACAGCCCACACACTAAGGAAAACTTTATCTATGTAATGATAGGGATGATAGGGAAGATAGAAAAACATGAAATGGAGTCATAACAACACGCCACGACCTGCCTTAGGTCTCCCCGCAGACTTGGTTGGTAGTGAGACCAAAGCAGAAATCGAAATATGATGAAAAAATGACACAATAATAATAATAATAATCTCTTTTCCAATGTTTTCACTTTTCTTTTTTTCATTTTTTTCTCAATTGGAGTAGATAGACTAAACTATCGCCCGGTTCACACTCCACCCACGTCTATTGTACAGGTGTAGAGGCTCATCCCTTGTTCCCTGTTTAGCATGTGGTTTCCGGCTTTCTCTTTTCCAATCTTTTCACTTTTCTTTTTTTTCTTTTTCTTCATTTTTTTCTCAATTGGAGTAGATAAACTAAACTATCACCCGGTTCACACTCCACCCACGTCTATTGTACAGGTGTAGAGCTCATCCCTTGTTCCCTGTTTAGGATGTGGTTTCTGGCTTTCTCTTTTCCAATCTTTTCACTTTTCTTTTTGTTTTTCTTCCTTTTTTTTTAATTGGAGTAGATAGACTAAACTATCGTCCGGTTCACACTCCAACCACGTCTATTATACAGGTGTAGAGTCTCATCCCTTGTTCCCTGTTCATGATGTGGTTTCCGGCTTTCTTTTTTCCAATCTTTTCATTCTTACGTAGCCCCCTGCACATCAGTGGCGTTACCGCCTTGCTCGGGGTGATATGATTAAAAAAAAATATCATCCCGATGTTGCATCAGACATAGCTCCCATGGTCTTTAGGTCTTAACTATAATTAAATCACCCAGATATTATTAGCAAAGTTTTATAACGTTAGCGTGAACGTTATTTTTGTCAACACTTCTATGACGTTGGTCTTCGTAACGTTAATCTGAAAGGATGTGCGTTGTGGTACAGTGGATAACGACCCGGAACGACAAATCGGGGAGACGAGTTCGAATTTCAATTGAAGTCTTTGCATTCACTTACGCACAAATACCTTTGGGAAAGGTATTAATCCGTCTCTTCCATCCAGTTATGAGTTAAATAATAGGACAGATTGGGTTCTATAGCTTTGTTCGGCAACCAATCTATCGCAGAAAGCAATGGCAACCTACTGCGGGATACTCTGTACCTGGTGAGAACCCTTTTCAAAGCTGTTATAAAACAAATATATTCGATATATCAAGGTTTATTATCATCATAAACAATATGGTGAGTCCTAACTAGACCTAGAAGTTAGTCATGTCTCTTTCAGGACATGATCGCCCAAAGCTTGTATCACGTATGGCACCTAACTGACTGACTGAATCTGAAAGAAAATTTTAGTATCTTGCGAGTTATAATATTTCGGTATTTTCATGTAAAGTCAATGTATGAATGAATCCTTTGTATAATACGCAATGATGCGATAGAACAATGAAAACACTGAAACACACATAATACTGAATACCCAGAATACACTGAATTCTTGAACCTCGAAAGACACTCAAACTTTTTTTCTGAGTGCTTTATATTTATGATCTCAGTAGCACAATCCATTCAACAGATACATTTGTTGCCTGGAGATCCGCGTTTGACCACGCGTGTCAGTATCAACACTTTTTTCCTCTATAATACAAATACAAAAAGGGAAATTTTTCCACACTGACAGACATGATGATACGAAGAAACGAAAACATTTCTGCGGAAGTTCATGAAAAACTAAGCAATTACAAAACCTGGAGATGGAAATAAAAGAGAAATGTTGTGGCACTTTTACCGCCGTTATGGCATCGACGTGGTCTAGACCAATTGAGCTACGACGGAAATAGATGATCATGTACATCTGGCTAGTGTCTTTAAGAGAAATTCTTCTCGTTATAGACTCTCGAAATGTTCAAATCTATAAAGTTTCATGTCCGAAAATAAACAAAGCAATCTTTAAAGAAACGTATATTCTATTCGACTTGAATATTCAAAAAAGTAAATTCAGGTCCTTAGACAAAAATAAATAATTATACTATTTAATATATAAACAGGGCATGTACCCAAATACGAAAAAATAGCGTTTAAAGTGATAAAATCAGTCGGGTTCATAAATAAAAAAAAAAATAAATTCATTAATTCTTTTAAAAGTTACTTTGTTTACATTTGAATACGAAACTGTACAAATATAAAAAAAATCCTGAATCTTGGATACGAAACTGTGCAGATTTTTTTTATAATCCTTTCACTACCATAAAGACAGTATTGCCTCTGGTACACAGGAGGGGGTGCTACATAAAAGGAAACTAAAAGGTTGCATACGAAGACAGCAAAGAGAAAGAGGAACCGGTTACAGTAGGTGTCGGAGAATTGTTAAGACAAGGATGGGAATACTGGTGTGAAGAGAGTTGCGTGAGAGTAAAGTGTATGGAATGTTATGGCTATTACTGCTGGGTTGGTTCTTTCGCCTAAACATCCAAAATTTGTTGAATGGCTTTCGCCGCTGAAATAAATAGGCAAAGAGAAAAGGAAAGATACAATGACACATTAGAGAGACAGTTTGGACACTGATTTTATTTTTTAGTTCCAACGACCTCTTGTTGAGGAAATTCCTTCTCGAACAGTTTGGCACGTCTTTACCATCCAAAGTCCAACAGAGAAAAGAGATCGTGTTTATTTTTGGCACCAGGAGGCCTCTTTTTTGGAGCATGTATCAATTGTCTTTCCTGTCAGAGGACACCTGGGAGATTTTTATATTTATTTTATTTCGTACTTTTATTTTATTTTGTATTTTTATTTCGTATTTTAATTTAATCCTTACAAGTGAAAGGAGAGAAGCACAAGATACAGGGGGTGTTTGGGAAAGGATAAGAGAAGGATGGGAGTCAATTGAATAAGAGCTGGCAGTTGACGCTACATTTAAACTTCTGGAGATTGTAGCTATCAGGGAAGTTCCGCAAGCGGAAAGTGCAAGAAAAGAATCTGTTGAGTTGAAGTGGAGGCTGCATTTGGTTGTTTTAACTGTAAAAAGGTGGGAACTTGTTTCCAGTCTTGTTGCTCGAGTAAATTCATGTCAAATAAAAATAAAACAAAAAATAATCTCAGAGTCTATGATGGAAAGGATTTCGCTTAAAGTTAATATTTAACCTTACCTGACCGACAAAAGTTCTCCGTAGCTCAATCAGGTAGGGAAATGGTTCCCTCTGCCCAGGAAAACGCAGGTTCGAATCCTGTCAGGGAGCACAGTTTCCATTAATAAGAAATTTCAATCGGATAGACATAAGTAAATAATTTACTGTTTAATAAATGAATGAATAATCTACTCAAATATCGGCATCCAGAAAAAATCACGTTAAAAGTGATCAAATCTATCAAATTAACAAAAGAAAATCAAGTACTTCTTTAGGAATACACATACACACACACACACACACACACACACACACACGCACACATATATATATATATATATATATATATATATATATATATATATATTGCTGATAACTGCTAAAGAATAAATAGATTATATATATATATATATATATATATATATATATATATTATGGAAATTAACGAAGATTAACGAAACTGGTTATAAACAACCGACAATTTGAAATGATCTGTTTGAACATTATATTTATATCGATACTCGTATTTAAGTAGATATTCTGTTTTATATTACGGAAATTAACGAAGATTAACGAAACCGGTTATAAACAACCGACAATTTGAAATGATTTGTTTGAATATTATTTTTGATCGAGACTCGTATTTAAGTAGATATTATATATTTATTTCTACCGGCCTGATTATTTACGATAATTTTTTGTTACGAAAATGTGTGTCATTCGGCAGAATTTGAACCTACGACCCCTCTCTACATAGGGGAAGCCACAAAGTGATTTAATTTGACCTCATTTAGACTGATCGTCAGTCGTGGTCAAGAGGTCTAAGACGCGCCAGATCACTTAGTCGCTTCCCCTATGGGGATAGGGGTCGCAGGTTCGAATCCTGCCGAATGACACACATTACAGTAACAAACATTTATCGTAAATAATCAGGCCGGTAGAAATAAATACATAATACTGTTTGATTATAAACAGAATATCTACTTAAATACGAGTATCGATCAAAAATCATGTTCAAACAGATCATTTCATATATATATATATATATATATATATATATATATATATATATATATATATAAGCATGCAGTGTTCGTATAGAAGAATCCAAAGGGGTATCCTGTACATACAGTGGTAGGATAACTCTCTAAGAGACCTCTAAGCATATATGCATATAAATACATATAGAGCAAAGATAAGAAAAACTAAGGCAGACACATTATTTCATGGTGAATTGGAAGTGTAGGCCTATTTCAGGCGAACCGTGTCTTTATTTTACAAAGGATAAAACAAAGACGGAAGCTTATGATGGTTCGCCTGAAATAGGCCTATAATTCCGATTCACCATGAAATAACGTGTCTGCCTTAATTTATCTTATATATATATATATATATATATATATATATATATATATATATATATATACGAGAAAAAATCGCAAGATCGCCAAGACCTACCGCGGTTTCGCACAACGGCTCGTCAGGGCAAAGGCAGACCAAGGACTAATCAAATAAATAGACATCTATCAAAGACTAACCTAATTGGGGAAGTGGGTGTTCGATGGAAAAAAAAAATTAAAAAAATAAAAATAAAAATTTTGGGGGAGGGTGTTCCCATTAAGGTCCGGTACACTAAGCAAGAAATTTAGTTTTGTGGATTCTACACTTATTTAGTATTTCTGTTTTAGCGTTAATAAGTTTGCTGGCAGGTTCAAATTTAGCTATTGCTAGCTTCTCCTCGTCACATACCCTACAAAATTTATTGTTTTTGTTATCGTTAGGGCACTTTTTTATTATTTCCCATTTCAAAATGGGGTCCTTTTTAATTTTGGTTTTTATTTCCCATACATAGGTAGATAACGTTGTGCTATGCTTATACTTCTCGTTTTTAAAAGAAGTTTTATGGTTGTAAAACCTAATTTTAAAATTATCGTGTGTGGATCCTATGTATGTTTTAGGGCTTTTGTCATTTTCGTTAACGTAAACTTTAACTTTATACACTACGTTTGCCTGATTGCAATTACCTCTAATAGGGCAGTCCTTTTTAATTCTACAATTACACTTATGTTTATTAACGTTATTATTACTAGGGGCATTAATATTATCTTTCAATTTACTTTTATTGGTATTGTTAATTATTTTACCAATATTAGGTAAACAAGAATAGCTCAGTTTAATAGTGTTCCTATTAAATATTTTTTTAAATTTGCTATTAGAATTGAAATGCTTATCTATTAACTTAAAAAACATTTTTCCTAATTTAGATTTGACTTCATTATTGTAGGGGGGGTTAAACCATATAATATTTCTTGATCTATTATTATTTCGTTAAGTCTATGGAGTAATAGGCACCCTATATATATATATATGTCAGTTTTGTGTATGATGCTAACCTATATGCCACGGTAAATAAAATAAAAATTCAGAGACATTAAAAGTACAGTGCAGAAGAAGACTTCAGAAGGAACCAGAAACCCAATCCTAAATAAGAAACAAGAGTAAAACGTTTACTTCTTTTCAAAAGACTGGGGAAGAGTGTGAATATATATTTATTTATAATTAATCTAGATGTTATTTTTAGTGGATAGTCATATTTCAGTAGACACTCCATTTATTTATCAAACAGTATATTTATTTATTTTCATCTATCGGCCTTAATAATTAAGAAATACGCACATTCAAATCAAAGTGTATATTTTTCTTTGATAATAATATGAGTATCCATTAAAAATAGCGTTTAAAGTGATAAAATCTGTCGGAATAATAATAAAAAAAATAAATCCATTAATTCTTTAAAAGTTGCTTTGTTTACATTTAGATACGAAACTGTATCGGCTCGGAACTAGAAATCGGTAGAGCCGAGTTCGAATTTTAGTTGAGTTCATTTACGCGTAAATAGGCTGCTATTTCTGCACTAGACTGGTTACTAATCAAGGATAAAGAACCCAATCTGTCTTGCTATTCAACTTATAGCTGGAGGGAGAAGAGACGGATTAATACCTTTTCCAAGAGCATTTGCGCTTAAGTGAATGCAATGAACACAACTGGGATTCGAACTCGGCTCTACCGATTTCTCATTCCGAGCCGATATCCCATTAAAATAAATTTGCTTAACCGGAGAACACTAACCATGGGTATATAGTACCCAGCACAAATGACGCCATTTTAATTAGAATTTAATTAAATTTTCAGTACCTGATTTTCTTACCTAAATAACAATTTTTTCAGTTCCTATTAATGTTAAATCAAAGTACAAATTTTGAAGCGTCTGCACGTAAAATATTTGAAATAAAGATTTATTTATAAATGGAACATTGTCTGTGTGTGTGTCTGTGTGTGTGTCTGTGTGTGTGTCCGTTACCTTTAGACTCCGAAACGGCTGAACCGATTTTCTTGAAAATTTACACATTTGCAATATAAGCGTCTGCGAGAGTTCTTAGCTAGGTTTTGTGACGAGGTACCCCCGATAAATCGATAATCGAAAAAATCGGGTTATAGAAGGAGTGGTCCGATTTTAATCAAATTTGTTACATTCATAGACAAAGACATAAGAAACGGTATTCAGAAGTCTCAAGGTTGTAGTTCTTACAATAGTGCAGAAAATCGATGATATATATATATATATATATATATATATATATATATATATATATATATAAAAGCAAGATGTTTGTGTCTGTGTGTGTCTGTTTATCTGCTTGTATGTCTATTTTTTCAGCCCTTTTATTTTAGTTTTAGCTTCGGGTTTGGCTGTTAGTAGGCATAATTGTAGTTCTTAGTCTTAGCCATGATACCATTTACTCAGAGGACTTATTTAACCTTAAAAATTTCCGACGAAAAAAACTTATTTGATATCGATATCAGGAAATCAAAATTTGACTTACATCCATTCATGTTTCTTTCAGTCTACGGTTTCGCTTTAACTGGAAACAACTTTTGCTTTTTAGTCTCTCGTGTCAACGTCCAAAGAGTCTGAGCTCCAGGACAATGGATTAGTTTTAAAGCTTTCATTACACCCGAACAACGCCGGGCTAGTATTTAATATTTTCTTGATATTTTCTAAATCGGGCATGGTATTTTGTTTTGTGGTTTTGTTGAAGTTATATCTTGGAATACAGTTTGAGTTATTTAAGACATTGTGGGATATTATATGGGTTGATGCCATCAAAGAGTTATTTCATATTGCTTGGGTGGTTGGTTGATTCTGTTTAGTGGCACCTATACTTCTATCGGTTATTTAATGCCAAAATTTAAATATTTTGAACGTATCAAAATTCCTTCAACTACAGATAAAATATATTACTAGTAATTTTACTACAAAAATGTATTTTATATATTCGTAGTGTTTTGGTTTTGTTTGAGGGGCCCACTATTTGTTGATTGATGGGACTCTAACAGGTGCTACCACCCGGGTTGTGATGGACCTTGGAACAACAGTAATTAGAATGTGGTCCCGCGCTCCTGAAAACCTCAATTCTCCCAATCAGAGGTATTGCTGCTGGATGTAGTTTATCGTCATATTCAGTAAAGATTATTAATCATTCAGTTCTATATACGATGAGAAGTATCACACATTGTTCAGCAGAATTTTTAAATGATATTTTACTATCTTAATCATTGACTTAGTTTCTAGAAGGCTTCTTTTTACTTTCTTACGCATTTTCTGGTTTCTGCGTCTCTTTCTCCATCGTCTGCTACTACATTATGCGCGTATTTGTATATTTTAAAGCTAAGAATTCTTGAAAACATGAACCCTTTGTAATTTTTGGTAACTTTCTGAAACAACTGTTTTCACTTGTTTTGTAGTTCGATTCATTGAGAAAACGCAAACGGATGCCAGTCATGTTTGAATTTTTCTTTTTAGGATCGTTTTAACGGTTAAATAAAATAGTCCGAATTTCCTAAAACTATATGCCGAGTGGTTAAAGAGTCTGCAACTCTAAAATATAGAAAATTAAAGAATTTCAATTTCAAATAGCTTTTGCGTGCCGTCTGATTAAATTCGGATCCTTAACGCAATTCACTGGTCAGGTGCGATTTTCTTGTTTATTTTCGTCGTGGTGGTAAATCACAGTGAACCAATCCCTGGTCCTACTGATGTCTTTCCAAGTATACCGTACAATAATTTTGGGAATTCATGGCACGTGGAGAAGAAATCATAGAGGGTCTTGTTTGTTGACCCTTTCTTGACCGAACCAACAACAACCCACATGTATTCAACTGGGAACTGTTTTCGAGATCAGATTCTGTTTTTTTTTTCTATCCGGAGTTGTTGCCTTACCCGTCCTGGTGATTTGACGCGTTGTCCACCCAGTTTCCACATCTCTTTTGCTGAATTGACATAAAATATTGGTTTTGTTTATTTCCATCGCGAAAGACACACGAACGATGTTGATACACTTCTTTCATTTATTGATGATTGTCTCACCCACAAATAGGACTTGTCGGGGTCCAAATGCGATCAGTTTTGAATACTGACTTTGGCTATCTTCGAATTTTCATTTTCTAGTACCATATTGGATATTTTCATTTGATTCTTTATTTTTGCTTCAGTTGATTTGATTCAGAAAAGACAGTTTTTCTTTTATTTTGCAATATACCAATTTACCATTATCCACTTTTCTTCCGGCTGACAATGATGTTACTTCTTTTCAGCAGGCAGACAGTTAATTGCCATACGTGATACACGCCTGGCCAATCGTATCTCTTACGAGACATGACTGACTAGGTACAAGATTTTCCCGCAGTAGTTTGCCATTAATTTCTGTCGTAGATTGGTGTCCAACCAAGGCTATAGAACCCAATCTGTGCTGCTATTCAACTAGTAACTGGATAGAAGAGATAAAAAAATACTTTTTCCAGGGACATTTGCGCGAAAGTAAATGCAACAAACAACTAGAAATCGAACACAGCTGTCCGATTTCTCATTCCTAATTGACATCCATTGAACCACAAGATTTATCCAAATATTCTTCTTCTATGTGCCCTGTTCTTTCAGGACGTAGGCGATCATGGCTTTTCACGTCTCCCTATCCCTGGTAGCTCTTAGCAAGCTCTCTCCTGTTACACCATACAACCGTCGTTCCATCATCCACCTGATTAGGTCCTTCAAATATGTTATCCACTGCTTTCCTCTGTCTATTTTCCCCCTATCTGGCCTGTTAGTATCAGATTCTCCAAGCCCCACTTCCTCATTGGATGTCCCAGGAACTTCAGCTGTCTCTTCCTGATGCTCAGTATTAATTTCCTTTTCGTTTCCATCCATTCCAAAACCTTATAATTGCTCACATGCTCGGTCCATGATATTCGCAACATCCTTCTGTAGAACCACATTTCAGTTGCTTCAAGCTTTTCCTTCATCTTCGGTGATATTGTCCAGCATTCACTGCCATATTGAAGAACTGACATCACATAGCAATCCAGTAGTCTCTTCTTTGTTTCTAGCAAAATTGTCCTGTTTCTTAATACTTTACTCAACTTCTGGAATGCTTCCTTCGCTATGCCAATTCGCCTTCGGATCTCTGTATCGCACTTATAACACTTCCCAGGTATTTAAGTTTTTGTGCCTGCTTGATTTTAGTATCCCCGACTTGTATATGGCATATTGGGCTGCCCTTTATTAGAGGGCATAAATAATGACTGAGTCTTACAACCACATTACGCTGAAGCACAAGTTGAGTTTGATCAGTACGTTCTGTTGGAAACGATGGGTTGATTCACTCAGTAAGTCAGTTAACTTCCATGCATGATACAGGCCTGGTTGATCATGTCTCTTTCGAACCATGGCTGACTAGGCAGAAAATTTTCCCGTGGAAGGTCTCCATTTTCTTCTGCGGTAGACTGATTGACAATCAAGGTTATAGAAGCAAATCTGTTTTGTTATTCTAGCCATAGCCATAGCTGGAAGGAAAATATATGTATCCATACATTTTTTTCAAGGGTATTTGCACATAAGTGAATAAAACGAAATTGACTGGAATTCGAACGCGGCTCTTTAATTTCTCATTCCGAGCCGATATCCACTAAACTACAATGTACATATTAGCAGAGGATGAATTCAAACATGTCTAAGAAGAGAATTTAGATACGAAAACAAATACTGGCTTTTAACAATTAAATGTTTAATCGTTGGTAAACAGCAGCCTTCGTATTTTGTAATAATTTCACCGAAAACAAGTAGTAAAAACAAGTAGTTTATCGTCATACCCGGGGCTAGAAATTAAGAGGTGGTTCCACTCAACTCAGAACCTCCAATCTCCCGGTCAGAGGCTTTGCTTCCGGATGTAGTTTATCGTCATACCCAGGACTAAACAGAGCATATTGAAAGCAAGAGAAATAGAAGGAAATAGCGATTAAACTACTTAATAAGATGGTGCAAATGGATGTTAGGGAAGACTGTGGGAAGAATGTTTAAAATAAAAACCTTTCTAAGTGCGACGTGGAATGTAAAGTTGTGGAGAGACATATTCGCTCATTTCCTGAAAGAACACGGCACATAGAACTAGCAGAAACTTGGGAAAGAAGGTAGATTCACTGTATTAATTTAATATTTTTTTAGTAAAACATATCAATTTGACAACATCAGTATGCACCCTCTAGTTTTTCCGATTTGTTTATTTTTCAACAAGTTTAAAATAAATAGAAAGACCAAGAAAGTAATAAAGAAAGAATCAATGAAATACAGAAAGAAAGAAATAATATTCTGGTATACCTCGAGTTACGTAGATGTGGAACTGTTTATAAAACAGAAACATCACTAATTAGGAAGAACAAAACAAGAATAATCAAGAGGACAG
Organism: Ascarosepion bandense; assembly: GCA_037127315.1. Taxonomy (NCBI): domain Eukaryota; kingdom Metazoa; phylum Mollusca; class Cephalopoda; order Sepiida; family Sepiidae; genus Ascarosepion; species Ascarosepion bandense. The sequence goes on along the minus strand of JBBBDQ010029196.1, from coordinate 141,212 downwards.
TATAATGATTGATATTGCATTTAAATTTTTGAAGATGGAAGTTGGCTGGAAAGCATGGAGTCGGAAGAGAGTTTCACAAGTGAAAAGTGCGAGAAAAGAAACTGTTAACATAGAACTTGCGGTTACATCTAACCGTTTTAACTGTGAATTGATAATACTTTGTCACCAATCTAGTACTAGGATTAAAGTCATAAAGTCTTGGTACCATAGCGAAGAGTTCATCCGAACAATTATTATGAAAGTATAGCAATAGTAAGAAAAACGATCATAACAGATCTCACGTTTGTCCCATTTGACAACTTTATTCCCAAGCCCTTTAAAATTCAAAACAAGGATTAATTCTTTTTGTTTAAAAATATGTAATTTCCGTTTTGTCACCGGAACCGAAAGTCGTTGTATTACTATCCTGGGTATTTTTTTTAATCTTCGTAGCATCTCTGGAATAAATGTGACTTCTTCGCAAATATCCTTTCCGAAATGTTATGCGATCAGTAAAACTAAGCTCCATTGGACACGTAGTAAGTAAAGGATTCTGTGATCTGACTGAGATCTCGTTCATGTCCACCATTGTGGCGTGCAAAGATTGAGTCACTTGTAAAGAGGGGAAATGTCTTAGAACTAGTGTAAAGTGAATATAAACAGCTTTATCCGAAATTCAAATATTGGTCTACAGATTTTCTTTCTTCTTGATAACAATTACGCGCAGTATAAGATTTTAATAAAACCACCTCAAATTGAAAACAATTGCAATCGATCATCTAAGTTAAACAACGTCGAACCTGGTCAGTACTTAGACGGGTGACTATTTGGAAATACTAAGTGTCTGTATCTTTTTCAGCCCTTTTACTTTAGTTTTTGCTTCGGGTTTGGCTCTAAGTAGGCATAATTGCAGTTCTTAGCCTCAGCCATGATACCATTTACTCAGAGGACTTATTTAGCCTTCAAAATTCAGTTTACGATGAAAAAAAACTTATTTGATATCGATACCAGGAAATCAAAATTTGACTTACATCCATTCATTTTTCTTTCAGTCTACGGTTTCGCTTTAACTGGAAACAACTATTGCTTTTTAGTCTTTCGTGCCAAAGTCCAAAGAGCCTGAGCTCCAGGACCATGGATTAGTTTTAAAGCTTTCATTACACCCGAGCAACACCGGGCTATACTGCTAGTCATAAAATAACGCCATGATATGCACGAATAAACAGATATATAAATAAACAAAAATGTTAGTATGGTACCCTCCCCACGTCTAAATATGACAAGTTAAAAAAAAAAATGGGGGCGTAACTCAGTATTATCGTGTTTCCAACATATAGACTTTATCTTGAAGATATTTCCGTCGTCCCCCCGTGGATGTGACACTAGGTTGAGGTTTTACATGGGGAGCCCGAACGCATGCGCACAGGCAAGGGTCAAAAATTGGCCAGTCTCCGCAACCGCCAGTCGCGATGGCCTCGGTGGCGAGCACTGATCCACCACTTTGTCGCAGTGGGGTGGCGCCGCCTCGGGACACTGTTCCCTAGAACCGGGCACCTCTCGAGATACAACTGAGAGATTATGATCCCTATAGGCAAAAAGGCCAGGTAATCTTTATCTTGAAGGTGTTTAATGTAGATATTTGTGCTTAGATGGTCGTCAGAAAGAAACAGATCTTGTGAGTAAGGATTCTTAATCGAGGGTGTTGGCGCCCCAGGGGGAAAAAATAAAAGAGATTTTATTTATTTATCTATTTTGTTGAAGCAAGATGCTGTTTCCAAGTGCGGTCTAAAAGAGTCCTGTTATTTCAAGGAATTAGGGTCGGGATGGGATAACTGATTACTACGACGAAAGGAGTGAAAACAGGTCGAAAGAGACCCGCTGGATTTCTATTACACTACAAACATTTGGTTTTTTGTAATAGCGATTACTTGACTGTAGCAAAAACCCAGTATCACCACCAGCTGCCTATTCCCCAGAGGCACGGATGTGAGCTCGGTGTCACCCAAAGCGGTTTCTTTTTCTTTTTTTTTTATCATTAGTGGATACTCGGTTAAAAAATCTTTAGTTGAGGAGCTTCATGTATAGGTCGACCCCTAGTTTCTCGGGTTAATAGAATAACAATTTGGAATAGAAAGATACCACAGATTAGGAGTCGAAAAAACATATTTTTGGGAAACTTACAAAAACGCTTTTTTTTGGGGAAACTTACAAAAACGCTTTCATATTGCAACTTCAGTTTGTGTTTTTTTTATTTTTTAACATTTCACCCCGAGCAAGGCATTTTACTGCCACTGTTGCGCAGGGGGTTACATAGGGGAAAGTGAAAGAGGGGTTAGTTATAGGTAATGTCAAGAGGAAGGTAATAGACGGATGAGAATACCGGTGTAATAGGGGTGGAGTGGACGGAGAAAAGAGCTTGAGAGAATGGATGCGACTTAGTGAGATAGGAGATGTCTATTGACCTTACATTTAAATTTCTGGAGATTGTAGCTGTCGGGGAAGCAAGTATATGGAAGGGAATTCCACAGGCGGGAAGTGCGAGAAAAGAAGCTGTTATAGTAGAAGTTGCGGTTACATTTTATCGGTTTCACTGTAAAAGGGTGGGACCTAGTTGCTAATCTATTAGATCGTGTAAATTCATACATAGCGGGTACCAGTGATCTAAGTTCATTGGAGCAGAAGCCGTGAAAGTATTTGTAGAAAAGGCACAGGGAAGCCACGTCATGCTGGTGAGAGAGCTACTGCAGCAGAGTTGCCAAGTCGGTATCGATCACATTACAGATTCTATGTTGGATTTTGTCAAGAACCCCGAGATGAATAGGAGGAGCACCCAACCAGATGTGGCAGCAGTATTCAATACACGGGCGGATGGGAGATATGAGGTCAGAGGTTTTCTCTGGCAAAAGAGTCAATAACCAACAGATGTCGGTTCATTATTGAAAACAATATCAGATTAATGAAAAATATCAAAATTGTTTATACTCTGTAATAGATCTATCTATCGCTCGGTTCACACTCCACCCACGTCTATTGAACAGGTTAAGAGGCTCATCCCTTGTTCCTGTTTAGGATGTGGTTTCCGGCTTTCTCTTTTCCAATCTTCTCACTTTGGTTTCTTTCTTTTTTTTTTCAATTGGAGTAGATAGATCTATCTATCACCCGGTTCACACTCCACCCACGTCTATTGAACAGGTTAAGAGGCTCATCCCTTGTTCCCTGTTTAGGATGTGGTTTCCGGCTTTCTCTTTTCCAATCTTCTCACTTTGGTTTCTTTCTTTCTTTCTTTTTCAATTGGAGTAGATAGATCTATCTATCGCCCGGTTCACACACCACCCACGTCTATTGAACAGGTTAAGAGGCTCATCCCTTGTTCCCTGTTTAGGATGTGGTTTCCGGCTTTCTCGTTTCCAATCTTTTCACTATTACGTAGCCCCCTGCACATCAGTGGCGTTACCGGCTTGCTCGGGGTGATACGATTAAAAAAAAAAGTCATCGCTGCCCTAGATGATATTAGCTTTTCCATGTTTAAAAATTACCCATAAACCATTTAAAGAACGAATGGACTTGCGCAATACAACATGGTGTAATGGTTAACAAGATTGGTTCGCTAGATCGATTACGACTGAATAGTGAGTTCGATCCTCACTGAGTGATCCATACTTATGTCACGTCTTATCAAAAATTCCCCATAAACCAGTTAAAGAATTGTGGTTTTCTAAGCGCAGCTTAAATGTGGCACAAGGCCGAAAGTATGGGACACCCAGTGAGGATCGAACTCACTACTCAATCGTAATGATTCAATCGAGACAAGCATGCTAACCATTACATCACCTCGAGGTACCATATTAAAGAATGTATGGAGTTGTGCAATAGGAACTTTGACGTAGTGTCATGGTTAACAAGATAAGCTTGCTAGTGATTGCACCACGTCAATGTTCTCATTGCACCACTCCCATTGAGTAGTGGGTTCGATCCTAACTTTGGTGCTCTGTATTGATGTCTTTGTGCTACATAGAAGCTAGGCTTAGTATAATCACTACAATAAGTACGATGACCTGAAATGATAATTTAAAAAAATTTTCTCTATTACAATAAATTAAGCACTCCAAACATAAAAGTTAATAAGAATGGAGTATATTATGTAAATTCGTTACAACTTGATTCCCCGGTGAAAGCTAATTCAAAATAGCATGTGATTTGTTATATAATATGTTTTAAAAACAAGGAATTTATTGACAGTCCCTAAGGCCCTTTCATCAAGAGAAAATCGTTGGAATTATAAATCAAACAAAAAGAACAGCAACGAAAATGAAGAGCAAAAAAAAGGTGGGGGGACATGTTAATATAAATATACATATAAATATATATACTCTTATAACGAGGGGAGGAGTCTGTATAACTTTACGTAAACCTTCACTTTGCCGGCAGAAGGATTTCGTGGAGTCTCTACATTTGTTGGGGGATATTTTAACTGTCCCTAGCTAATTATTTACACGCGATTTCTCCTCCCCTAATTATAAGTATATATATTTATATGTCTATTGATTTTAGCGTGTTGCCCCATTTATTTGCTCTTCATTTTCGTTGCTGTTCTTTTCGTTTGATTTATAATTCCAACGATTTTCTCCGGATGAGATGTTAGACTAAAGGGCCTTAGGGACTGTCAGTAAATTCCTTGTTTTGAAAACATTATACAAATTTGTATCTCCAAACATTTGTTTATATATATATATAAATTGATGTTCATAATCTCAATATTTTTTTCTCATATATTACTCTCGACTAAGCAATCCAAATGAAAAAAAATTGTTTAAGTGTATTTGTTTTGTCTTCTGTAGAAGGATCAATTCACAATAAATTTACATAGTTTAATTTTTTATATTCGTGACTCAGGAATGCTTAATCTACATTACTATATAAAAAAAAATATATTGTCATCCGCAGAGAAATCCGTTTCGCCGTATCACAGCTCATCAGTATGGTTAGACTCCGATTGCTTTTTTACCCAGGATTGAAACCCCACCGAAATGGCGTCAGTCGGCGACTCTACCCCTGGGCTATGGGCGTAAATATTGTCATCCGCAGACAGATCTGTTTCGCCGTATCACAGCTATATATTTTTGCATGCAGTGCTTCTTTAACAAATCATTCAAGTTGCACATCAAATTAATCCATCCCAGCGTTTTTCCTGAAACACAGTTTAACTGGGCTCCGGGCCGGCCTTCGGGCTGGGAGGCCAAATGACCAATTAAGACAGAAGAAAACCATTTTAGACCGGTTCTGAACCTATCCACCTCAGTGGATAGGTAATGTTTGACCATGACCTGGGCGTACGCGCTCATGTTCCCCCACATTAAAGAAAAAGACCTTGTGTTCACATCTCTCTTAAGTGGGGGGAGAAAAGTAAATATCAAGTACATCACAGGTTTCACTTTCTATAGTACACCATCTTTTAACGTGGTCTCTTCAGCATTGTGTAATGCTTAGCAAGATTATCTCGTTAAATTAATTACGACTGAATAGTGAGTTCGATCCTCACTGGGTACCTTACACTTTTGACCTTGTGGATATATGTCAAGCTGAAAAGGAATTTCACATCAAATAAATGCGGGACAATTTTGGAGATTTACCCGTGTGTTCACTCATGACCAATGGGTACATGGTATAGGAAAATAATTGCTCGTACTTCCTGTTTTTATGGATACCCCAAGTAATGACCCTAAAGAAAAGGTACTTGGGACTAAGCTTACAGGCGTAGCTTAGATGGGACGCAAGACCAAGACTAAGGAACACGCAGTGAGGATCGAATTCACTACGTCGTTATAAATAGGTGTGCCTATCTCTCGGTTCACACTCCTTCCCGGTCTTTTGAATAGAAGTAGAGGTTTACTCCTTGTTAAAGATTAGGTTTCAGGCTCTTTTTAAATTATCTTAATTTTCTTCCATTTCCGGTGGCCCCTTGCATCTTTGTGGGATTATCACTCTGCTTGAGATGGGTCCTTTTACTCTATAACCATCTACCTCTTAGGCCTTGTACAGGGGGAACATCATTGTAAAAAAAAAAATATTGAGCAAAGTCAGATTGTTAACCATTACATTATGTTGAAGTCATCGACTGAGCTTTTATTTCAAAAGCCTGCAGGAATACATGTTTCTTATCAGTCGGTTAAATGCCATGCGTGATACACGCTTGGGCGATCATGTCTCGAAAGAGACATGACTGACTGGGCAGAAGATTATCTCGCAGTAGGTTGCCATTGCTTTCTGCGGTAGACTGGTTGCCGACCAAGGCTATAGAACCCAGTCTGTCCTGCTATTTAACCCATAACTGGAAGGAAGAGACGGATTAATACCTTTCCTAAGGGTATTTGCGCGTAAGTGAATACAATGGATTCAACTGGAATTCGAACTCGGCTTCCCGGTTTCTCGTTCCGAGCCGATATCCATTGTACCACAACAAATCAAACAAACGTTATTGCAACTCTTTTTCTAAGACCATTTTACGGTAAACAAAATTCTCTCATGAAAGAAATTACGAAGCAAAGAAAAAGTGTTTGACCTACGCAACGTCGAGTAATTTTGCTAGTGTGTTTGATTTTTATTAAAGTTTCAGTCCCTACTAACCATGGATAATTCAAGATTTTTCCAAGAAAACCGTTAGGTAAAATACAAAATAAATGGGGAAGGTATCTAAACTTATTTATAAATGGAACTGTGTGTGTATCCGTTACCTATAGACTCCGAAACGGCTGAAGCGATTTTCTTGAAAATTTACACAGTTGTACTATAAGCGTCTGCGAGTGTTCTTAGCTAGTTTTTTTTTTGTCTAGGTACCCCCGATAAATATCGAAAATCGAAAAAAAAAATCGGGTTATAGAAGGCGTAGTCCGATTTTAATCAAATTTGATACACTCATAGACAAAGACATAAGAAACGATATTCAAAACTTTCAAGGTTGCAGTTCTTACAATCGTGCAGAAAATCGATAATATATATATATATATATATATATATATATATATATATATAAAAGGCAAGAAGTTTGTGTGTGTGTCTGTTTATCTGTCTGTATGTCCTTTATACAAATCCACAATTTTTATCCGATTCTCACCAAACTTCACACAAATATTCTTTAGGCTAAGTCTGAGCTCCAGAACCATGTATTAGTTTTAAAGCTTTCATTACACCCGAGCAACGCCGGGCTATACTGCTAGTTTTAAATAAGTTCAAGATATTTATTGCATACGAAGAGAATATCCTACAAATAATATTTTAGTAACTATCAAATGTTACATTCTGTAATCATTGAGGTTCTTGTAACTGAAAGCAAAGAAAAGTTTTATTGGCAAGAAAGAAACGGAAGCTGTGAGGTTATCTTTTTAAAATCAACGGAACACCTATTCTCTAGCAATTTTTTTTTTTAAGGTAAATCAAACAAATCGTATATTTTTCACCATTGTCTTCGGTGCCTATGTTCATCGCAAGTCTTCTTGCTAAAATGTCACCCTAACATTAGGTGTACGCAAGCTGGGGAAAAAGCAATATTCAATGATGAATACGAACAAATCACTTAACTTTCAGAAAGGAAAACCCTTGATGTCATAATAGATCTCACCAAAAGCACAGTATAGTTTGTTACTAAACTTAACTTAAACATGTCACAAATCAGAGAGTATGGCTCACCTTGTGAGGACCGGACTCAGTTCTTGTGAAACAAGCTTCACCCAATGTTAAAGTAACCCTACCAAATTAGTAGATACATAAATTGTGCCATCACTATGCCAGTGTTCAAACCTATGTTGAAGAAAAAAAATCCTTAATTTTGGATGTTTTTTTTTTCAGGGAAATCCATCCTCATAGAATAGAGAAGAACCTATCTTTCTACTGTCCTTCCAAGCTTTCTGAATATATAATTTTCTAAGCATATCTTATGTATGGCACAATGCCGAAAGTTAAGAGCGCCCAGTGAAATTGAACTGATCAAACGAAACACGCTTACTTGCCGTTACACGAAGTTGAAGTACCGAAGTTAAACTTTTTAAATATATTGGCTTACGGAGTTATTCTTTTTATCTTTATTTAATGAAAATTTAAAGTAATTAACAGAAGTATAAAGTAGGTTTAGTTACTTTCCCCAAAAAACCTTTTTTGGGGGGGTGCCATTCCTCTACCGACTGTAAGCTAGAAGTGTGTGGGGGGGGGGTGTCGAGCCATAGTCGTTAACTAAGAAACAAGGTTTTCTTGAATTCAACACCATGTTTATTTGCAAGTGTTTTTATCAAGAAGTCGAACTAATTTGGTTAGAGTTTGTTTATTCATATATGCAGTAAAAGAAAGTGAACCCTCAGTGAAGGGGAAAAAATTCCATCCTTCTAATTTGTGTTTAAATATCTTGTTTTGCAAATATTAAAGAGTTCAATACTATCTGTCCAACATGCTGCTTTCTTTTAAATTTTCGATCCATTGTGCTAAGGAAAAGAAAAAAATCTAGTTAACTCATGTCGAGCTTTTCAACTGACAAGAAAACATGAAATCCAATTCGTTCCAAAATGTCTTGAATTAGCTATTAAGATCGTCAAAACTTTCGTATTATTCAGGATAATAAGTGAGGGCTAAGAACGCAATCATAAAATGTTTCAAGGAACAAGTGTAATAACAAAAATATATTTTTTTTAAGTAATCGAACAAAAAAAAAAAAGAAAAAAAAAGTCCCTTGCGAAAACGTGGGGTGTACGATATAATAGAAAGTAATTAGTGTCAAATTATAGAGATTTTTGGAGTTATAAACTTACATACGGAAAACAAGTGAGGGAGAAGAACATGTTCTATAAGCATAGGTGGGTTGGGGAGCTGGGTTTCACATGGTGGACGCAGGAAACTTGGTATCAAAGAAAAAGTGACATGGCGAAAAGTCAGTACAATTCATATCAAAGATTTGGGATAATTCTGAATATTCTATGGCATTTGAAAAGAAGCCACTAAAAACTTTATGTTGTCGTATATAAGCAAGACAATCTTTCAGGGTTGTGATCATTTGATCGGTTTGTTGCTTCGACGCTTCCTCGTCATCCAAGCGAACAACAGAAATATTGATTTGCCAAGCTTCATAAATGTGGCCAATGTAAGAAACGTAATCGGACGTCGATTCGGGCGGAGCCTCGCGCTGGTAGATATTCAGGTAAAACTCGGTAGTACTGGCGTTTGTCAAAACGCAAGACAACCAACGAAATCGGCAGATTTCTCTTCTAATTTGCCACCTTAGTTCCTTAGATGGAATGCTGTAATAATCGCAATTGAAATTTTCACATTTCGTCAACTTGCTGTATTTGGGTTTTTCTCGGAAACCTTTTGGGAAATTCGACACCAATTTGCCCCGACTTCGGATATACAAGATTGACTCAACTAGGCAAGTGAGAGCTTCTTCTAAATGTTTTTGCTGAACAGTTATATTCAACGTGTGGTGAAGAATATTTGATTGGCGTCGAGGTTCGCTAATCGATAAAGCCATTTTTTTTCTTCTCTCATTCAAAAGGCGCTATTGGGGTGCGCGAATTTGTGTTTGTTCAAGTTAACCAACGAAATGATTTTTCATCTTTATTCATGAAATTTCTATCAAAGAGGAAGAATCCAAAATGCAGTTTTAAAATTTCGAAGATGGATGCAAGTTTTTGTAATGAGTATAAACCAAAACTCTAAATAACAGTTACCAATAAATAAAATTGAATTAACAAAACTAATAATTACATTACCAAAATCTTAAGTATCTATTCAACAATTAAAAACCCAATGTGACATTAGTCAGAATTCTTTTAAAAGTATTTTAGACATTAAAGGCTTTATCCAGCTCCCTACGAGGGTAGAATTTGATATGGGATACCCTTACGCGCACATACGCACAAAATTTTTCTAGACCACGCGATCACTGTCACACGAGAGGAGGTGCTGCCAGAGTATTGTAATCTTCGGTACCAAAAATCCCTCAAAGTTTTTTAGTAGACTACTCGAAGACAGAAACACGGAAGGGGTAAAAAACAGATACTGCACTTTTATCCCAATCCGTAGCCCGAGGAGTGGAGTTTTCCTACTTCCATAAGGGAATATAACTAATGTTAATAAAATATCTAATTAGTAAGTGGGGAGATCAGGTTGATAATATATCAATTTATATTTCTTTTTGGGTGAGCTTTCTTTATCGGGATCTTCAGTTAATTTTATAAGTATAATTTCTAGATTCAGTCAGTCAGTTAAGTACCATACGTGATACACGCTTTAGGCGATCATGTCTCGAAAGAGACATGACTAACTGGGCAGAAGCTTATCCTGCAGTAGGTTGCTTTCTGCGGTTGACTGGTTGCCAGCCAAGGCTATAGAACCCAATCTATCCTATTATTTTACCCATAACTGGAGGGAAGAGACGGATTAATACCTTTCCCAAGGGTATTTGTGCATAAGTGAATGCAAGGAATTCAACTGGAATTCGAACTCTGCTCCCTGATTTGTCGTTCCGAGTCGATATCCACTGCACCACAACGCACTTCCAATTTCTAGATGACTCTTGTAGAAAATACGAATTGGAATTGTAAAATTGCTTAAATATGGTCATCATTTTCATGATACGGGTAAACTAGTAGACGAATATTGGTCGTGGAATTTTTTTCCCCTAAAATATTAAACTTTTTCGCTTAATCAGCCAGTCAAGTGCCATACGTGATACACGCTTGGCCGATCATGTCTCAAAAGGGACATGACTGACTGGGCAGAAGATTTCCCCGCAGTAGGTTGCCATTACTTTCGGTGGTATAATGTTTGCCAATCAAGACTATAGAACCAGACTGTCCTACTATTTAACCCATAGCTAGAAGGAGAAGCGACGGATTCATACCCTTCGCATACCATTCGTATGTAAATGCAACGAATTCAACTGGAATTCGAACTCCACGTTTGTCAAATATTTATGCATGTAATTTTTACTTCAAAAGACAAAAACAGAAGATGAATGTAACTCCGATCAGCATATTTATGCAAACAAGAAACGTGGGTTGTTTTCTTTATATTTTAGTATTTATTCTTCTTCAAATCCCTAAATTATCGAGATTTTAATAATAATAATAATAATAATAATAATAATAATAATAATAATAATTGTCTTGATCCAAAGAAAACTTACATTATGTATTAATATATAAACTTAAAAATGGCTCCGCAATCCGATTCCGTCTGTGTGAAGTGCAGA
>JBBBDQ010029196.1:0-125000 GCA_037127315.1 Ascarosepion bandense | reverse complement strand
TCTAATTCATTACTGAATGAGCGATATGATGAAAATCATTTTCACAGCTAACATTTAAAAATGCCGAAATAGAAATCTCAAAACAGAGATTTCTGTGCAGCCGTGTATCTTTAATTTTTAATTGTATAACAAATTTATATATATATATATATATATTAATACAGGTGTCATTGAATAATATAGACATTTATTTTGTGTAAGATCCGTTCGTATGATCTGATTAGCTGCATGAGGGATTGGTCTGGGAACTGCTGCTACTATGGTGTAGGGGAAAGTATAATAATACCACTATACACTCAATTGAACAAAAACCCACTACCACCATTCCTTCTTGGCCTACAGCCATGTGCGACACAAAAAATGGACCGGTCTTATTTTCTCTGTATAACTCCATTCTGTTAATAATAATTTAAATGTTCTATGTTCACTGAACATTAAATGTTCATCCTTTGATAATGGCTTATGTAAGCCGAAAGCTCAGACCTGAAAACAATCAACAATTATTGCGATTTCTTGTCGTCTTTCCATGACAACACTATCAAGCTAATCAGATCATACGAACGGATCTTACACAAAATAAATAGACAGAACTTGTTTATATAATTCAATGAAACCTGTATTAATGAAAAAATGCTGCCAAAATACACACAATATATATATATATAAAAATAAAATATATATATATATATATATAAAACTTCAAAGATTATTTGTTAGTAGATATCTGTTTATTTTAAACAGTATTTATTCTATTTACCAGCTTCCGTACACGAAAAAAGAAATAAAGAGAATATTATCTCCGACATATGACCTGCCCCTGTAGGAATATCTACTGTCTTAAACTGCAGGCCTTGACCATTTGGCTACGAAGAGCGTCTCAACCAACCATTCGTTCGTTCAGATTTTCATATAGATCGTTCATATATATATATATATATATATATATATATATATATGTGTGTGTGTGTGTGTGTGTGTGTGTGTGTGTGTGTGTATATATGTATGTATGTTTATATATGTATGTATATATATATGTATGTATATATATATGTATGTATATATGTATGTATGTATATATGTATGCATGCATATATGTATGTATGTATATATATATGTATGTATATATATATATATATGTATGTATATATATATATGTGTGTGTGTATATATATATATATATAGAGAGAGAGAGAGAGAGAAGAGAATGGCAAACTAATAAGAACGGAGAGGATAATCCAAAAGAATTTATCCAATCCAATTAATATAAATTATTAATTAGATTAAAATAGAAAGCTCGATGGATATTATCCAGAGAATTATAAAATATTGAGAGAAAACCTCAACACATAAATAAACGGTTGTAAATTCAGAATTTATTTCAACAATATGAGTTTACATTGTCTTCTTCAGACCGTTGAAAAATAAATAAATTTAATCAGAATCAGATTTTTTATAGAAGACGTGAAGCTCGTATTATTTCAACCAAAAATAAATTGGCACTAGATACATCAGATCACATATATCCCATAATACAAACAAAGGAATGCATACATTATACCATATATACACAAATCTTATGAGGAAATATATACACACACAAAAAAATATTGTGTGCATATACACACAAAAAGAATTATATTTTACGTCTAACAGAAAGTATATAGTGTTATTTATTTATTTATTTATTTGCAAATACTTATATTGGTTATACTACTACGAATTTGACAGGAAGGCTCATGATGCATCTCTCAGAACAGAGCTCAAGTCGATTTCCTTTAAACACACACAGAGACTTACTCTATCCGTAACATCCTAGTTGACAACAGAAATATTATAGCATCATCCACGTGCAAAAAAGGCTAAAAATAATGGAAGCATTATTGATAAAAAAAAGAAAAAAAAACAACACTTAATAATATCCACTACGAACATGCTAACAATTTGCTTACCGTGTTCAGAACATAAAACATACACACTACTCTATAAGCCTATATAACACTACATACATTCTATTACACGTACAGTCCTAGGTGTGACGATAAACTGCATCCGGCAGCAAGAACTCTAATTGGGAGGTTGTGAGAAGCATGGAACCACCTCTTAATTGCTGTTGTTCCCAGGTCCACTCTGACCTGGAGTGGAAGCACCATGGGTAAATAGTTAACATCTAAAGTGTGGTCAAAATACTATAAAGTATAAAAATAAACTTTTATAGAAATATATACATTTTTTAAAGAAAAATATTATCAATAACACATTTTTGAAGAAAAAGAAAATTACTACCATAACAAATTTTTGAAGGAAAACAATTCTCAGCAAAACATTTTTAATACAAAACTAGAAGACATTTTCAATTTTCTAAAATAAAGAAGAATAAAAACAAAATATTTTCATAAAAATCTGACTAAATCAACCTTTTCACTATAACCGAACATTATAAAAAAAATACCTTAAAACACCATTTTTTTGGCATTAAATAACCCACAGAGGTTGATATGCCGTTAAGCAAAATCCATCCTCGGTAATGGGTAAAAGTATAGCTTTCGGCGCTCGGATAAACAAAACATTCGGACAATTGTTATATAATTCATGTCCCCAAAAGAAAAAAAAATTATAAGGTCACATGAAAATATTACATAAAAGAACTTAGCCATAATAACTTGTCTGTCATTTTTAATGAAACCTGCATAAAAGAGAGATAAATTGCTACACCAATATATATATATATATATATATATATATATATATATATATATATATATATATATGGGGGGGGTGAGAGAGAGAGAGATTAAATAAATTGCAAACATTGTGTCTGCTTATTTTTAATAAAATCCGTTCATACTCACGGATAATCTTTCGCGTATTATAATTGATAAATGTCAGAAATGGGCAGTAATATTAGCAGATGTTATTATCATTCATTTCTCAATGTTCCAAGTACTTTCAATCTCCTTCCGAGATCATCTTCAGGGGTGTGAGTTATGGTAACAAAAAATAACCGCAAAATTGTGTTGTTAAAAATAGTGTCATTTTTTTTCTGCTTCAAATATAACGGTTGACAAATTGCTTAGCGTTCAATAGAACGTGAAAGCATCTATGAATTTTTTAATATGTTGTAATGTCATGGTCATGCACGTGTTAAAGCACGAAAAACTGTTATTTTTATTACAAACACTTAAGAACATTACTACAGTATTCATAGCTGATTCTATTAATTGACGGCTTAAGTTTTAATGAATATTACCTCGAAAATCTGTCGCTTGGTTTTGTTGTTTTCTTGTTGTAGGATAAGCATGCGTGTATTGAATGTAACACGGACAGCAGCCTTTATGAGATCTCTGTACATATCCAAGGGGACTAAGTGGAAGGAGATGGTTTAAATTAGACGTAAGCAAAAACAAAGTCCCCCACGTAGATAGATACAAGAATGAAGGACTGAAAAATGTTTGACCCATCCCACTTCGACAACCGTTATAGTTAGATATTACGTGCATATGCACAAAATGCCCGAGAAGGTTTTAAAATCTTTAGATACTTTCATGATAAACAATTAATGTTAGAATAAAAATCAATGTTTTCGTAAACGGCACATTATCTGAAGCCTTTTTATTGTCCTCCCCATCAAAACAAAAAAAAAATATTCCAACGTTTTCCAAAATGGTTTGGACAGGCTAGCCTCCCAGAGAGTAAAATACTACGCCTCCTTGGCCTTACACTCTCGGCGGACCTCAAATGGAATGACTATATTGAATCCATTGCCAAATCTGCTGCTATGAAAGTCGGCTCTCTGTGCAGGGCCCGGAAATTTTTCCCACCTGAAACTATTCTGCACATATACAAATCTACCATCCGCCCGTGTATTGAATATTGCTGCCATATCTGGTCGGGTGCCCCTGCTGCTCTCCTTGGGCTTCTTGACAAAATACAAAGGAGGATCTGTAACGTGGTTGATACTAACTTGGCAGACCGGCTGCAGCCGCTCTCACACCGGCGTGATGTAGCTTCCCTGTGCCTCTTCTACAAGTACTTTCATGGCTTCTGCTCCGATGAGCTTAGATCACTGGTGCCGCCCAAGCACGAATTTACACGAGATACTAGATTAGCAACTAGGTCCCACCCTTTTACAGTTAAACAAATAAGATGTAACCGTAAATTCTACTCCAACAGCTTCTTTTCTCGCGCTTCCCGCCTGTGGAACTCCCTTCCACAAGTCTGCTTTCCCGACAGTTACAATCTCCAGGTGTTTAAATGTAGGGTCAATAGACACCTCCTATCACACTAACTCCCAACTATTCTCACAACACTCTCATCTACCCAACCCTCATTCTCGGTATCCTCACCCGCCTATCACCCACCCTCTGTTATGTCCTATATTTAACCAGCCTTTCTCCTCTCTACGTAGCCCCCTGCACAGTAGTGGCAGTGACATGCCTTGCTCGGGGTGAAACGCTTATAAAAAAAAAAAAAAAAAAGCGTTAGGTAATGGGTCAGCAACCTTTTGGAGAGTAAGGGCCAAAAAGCTATGTAGAATCATGGAGGAGGGCCAAACATTTATGGCACCAGTGTCATGGAGATGAACCATGTTATTAAATATCTGAATAAATTTTCTATGTGTTAGCAAGGATTCAATATAATTTAATGTCTGACGGGAATTTTGTTAAAAAAAAATTACATCTTAAAAATAAATGTTTCATAAATCATTATGAAAAAAATTCCATTAAAATCAGTTGAAAACACTATTTTATATTCATTTAAAAGTTCCCGCTCACTAAAGTAATTTCACAGAAAAAGTGAAAGTGAGGCCGTAAGCTAATTTTGGCGATCACTACAAATAAAAAATAAAAGTAAAACGCATTATCCAGGCAAAAAGAAACAATTTTTAAAAATTTCGACGCAATATATTCAGACTATCAACTGTCACTTTGGTTTGGTTTACTTATAGTTATATCGTGTGCAGATTAAGGTAGATTAAGATTCACTCGAGGGTCGGATGTGACCCCGGGGGGGGGGGGGTGCTGAGCGATGCGTCAGACTTTAGTATAATTAATTACCTGTTCTTTAACTAGTAACTAAATATTTCACTAAACTGATACTCATTGCAAAGAATGTACACATGTAGCGTATGGCTTAGAAAGGGTGCAGGGTGAAGTCACTTCACTGTCCTACTTACCGAGACACAATCACTGATCCATCCGTTTCAATATTTTCCCTTACACCAAAATACACTATTTTGACTACACAGCCTTACAACAGATATCATACTACCACATTTTCCCCATGAAGTCCTAACTTGTTCTATTTTTAAATTAAACTAGCAGTATAGCCCGGCGTTGCTCGTGCGTAATGAAAGCTTTAAAACTAATCCATGAAAGAAAAATGAATGGATGTAACTCAAATTTTGATTTCCTGGTATCGATATCAAATAAGTATTTTTCGTCGTAAACTGAATTTTGAAGGCTAAATAAGTCCTCTGAGTAAATGGTATCATGGCTGAGACGAAGAACTAGAATTATAACTACTTATAGCCAAACCCGAAGCAAAAACTAAAATAAAAGGGCTGAAAAAAATACAGACATACAGGTAGATAAACAGACACACACACAAACATCTTGCCTTTTATATATATCTATATATATATTATCGATTTTCTGCACTATTGTAAGAACTACAACCTTGAAACTTCTGAATACCGTTTCTTATGTCTTTGTCTATGAGTGCATCAAATTTGATTAAAATCGGACCACTCCTTCTATAACCCGATTTTTTCGATTATCGATTTTCGATTTATCGGGGTTACCTCGACACAAAACCTAGCTAAGAACACTCACAGACGCTTATAGTACAACTGTGTAAATTTTCAAGAACATCGGTTCAGCCGTTTCGGAGTCTATTGGTAACAGACACACACACACACACACACACACACACACACACACACACACACACACACACAGAGACAAAGTTCCATTTATTATATAAGTTTAGATTGTTGCTTTTAAAATACATTTTGAAATATATATTTGGCTTAACTAACACATCTTAAGGGATATGCAGGTGATGTAACGCTTAAAGGGAATCGACTAAACTAGGCTGTTTTCCTCCACCTATGGATCAAATAGTAGCGTTGATGGGCTCTCCAGGCAGAATATTTAGAGAAATACTAATGTGAATTCAAAACCGTGGGTAGGATAACGACAATATACCCCACTATCTTTCCAAAAAAGTCATGGTTATTGACAGCTGAAACAAGAAAGGAATACGTGGAGTCATGATCGCCTGAAATTGCCAAATATTTAAAAAAGAAACTTAGTGATAAGTCTCAAGAGAACGGCTACGTCCTGAAAACAACCCAAGCGATCAATGTTGGCATCCCGCATCCAAGACTCGCTTCTCGGTTCAACCCACTTTCTACTTTGCATACGTTTATTTTTTTTTTTAATCATATCACCCCAAGCAAGGCGATAACGCCACTGATGCACAGGGGGCTACGTAAGGGTAAAAAGAATGGAAAAGAGAAAGCCGGAAACCGCATCCTAAACAGGAAACAAGGGATGAGCCTCTTCACCTGTTCAATAGATGTGGGTGGAGTGTGAACCGGGCTATATTTTAGTCTGTCTACTCCAATTAGAAAAAAAATAAATAAATAAAAGTGAAAAGACTTGAAAAGGGAAAACCGGAAACCGCATCCTAAACAGGAAACAAGGGATGAGCCACTTCACCTGTTCAATTGATGTGGGTGGAGTGTGAACCGGGCGATAGTTTAGTCTATCTACTCCAATTGGAAAAAAAAATAAAAGAGTGAAAAGACTTGAAAAGAGAAAACCGGAAACCGCATCCTAAACAGGAAACAAGGGATGAGCTCTTCACCTGTTCAGTAGATGTGGGTGGAGTGTGAACCGGGCGATAGTTTAGTCTATCTACTCCAATTGGAAAAAAAATAAATAAATAAAAGAGTGAAAAGATTGGAAAAGAGAAAACCGGAAACCGCATCCTAAACAGGAAACAAGGGATGAGCCACTTCACCTGTTCAATAGATGTGGGTGGAGTGTGAACCGGGCGATAGTTTAGTCTGTCTACTCCAATTTGAAAAAAAATAAATAAATAAAAGTGAAAAGACTTGAAAAGGGAAAACCGGAAACCGCATCCTAAACAGGAAACAAGGGATGAGCTTCTTCACCTGTTCAATAGATGTGGGTGGAATGTGAACCGGGCGATAGTGTAGTCTATCTACTCCAATTGGAAAAAAAAATAAAAGAGTGAAAAGACTTGAAAAGAGAAAACCGGAAACCGCATCCTAAACAGGAAACAAGGGATGAGCTCTTCACCTGTTCAATAGATGTGGGTGGAGTGTGAACCGGGCGATAGTTTAGTCTATCTACTCCAATTGGAAAAAAAATAAATAGATAAAAGAGTGAAAAGATTGGAAAAGAGAAAACCGGAAACCGCATCCTAAACAGGAAACAAGGGATGAGCCACTTCACCTGTTCAATAGATGTGGGTGGAATGTGAACCGGGCGATAGTGTAGTCTGTCTACTCCAATTGAGTTTAGTCTACGTGATCTACCTAAGAGAATACTTTGATCATTTGCGAATATATATTCTCATATATGGGTTTGTCAATTAAGTGTCATATGTAATACACGCTTGGGGTGATCATGTCTCGAAAAAGATATGACTGACCGGACAGAAGATTTTCCCGCAGAAGGCTGCCATTTTTTTATGCGGTAGACTAGTTGCCAACCAAGGCTAAAGAACCCAATCTGTCCTGCTATTTAACCTATAGCTGGGAGAAGAAGCGACGAATTAATATCTTTCTCAAGGATATTTTAGCGTAAGTGAATTCAACTGGAATTTGAACTTGGCTCTCCGATTTCTCGTTACGAGCCGATATCCACTGCACTACAACGTAGATCTTCGGGTGCGCCTGCAAAAAACAATATAACCAATGCTTAAGATGTGATCTCTCATCTGAGCTAGCTTTAACAGTGTAGTTGGGGAGGGAAACTGGTTTGTCATATTTAGTTCCACGAAAACCAAACTAGTGACATCTCATCATCACCGTGCGGTCACTGAAATTTGCAGCTACCGCGATGAACGTGGGTTCTCTCAGGGTGGTGCCGTGCTTAGGGCGCCTATTGAGACTCTTTGCATTGCTAAAGATCCTGAGAAAATAGTCGGTTTCAGGGTCCTAGCTATGAGCAAATAGTTAACTCCCAAACTGGGGTCAAGACATTATGAAAGTATAAAAATAGACTTTTATAGAAAAATATACATTTTTGAAGAAAAAATTATTACCATATTTTCGAAGGAAAAGAATTATTCTCAGCAAAATATTTTTGAATAGAAAACTAGAAGACATTTTCTGGTTTCTAAAATAAAGAAAATAAAAACTATCGCCCGGTTCACACTCCACCCACGTCTACTTGTTCCCTGTTTAGGATGTGGTTTCCGGCTCTTTTCCAGCCTTTTCACTCCCTTTTCTTTTTCTTTTTTTTTCAATTGGAGTAGATAGACTAAACTATCGCCCGGTTCACACTCCACCCACGTCTACTGTACAGGTGAAGAGGCTCATCCTTTGTTCCCTGTTTAGGATGTGGTTTCCGGCTTTCTCTTTTCCAATCTTTTCACTCCTTTTTCTTTTTCTTTTTTTTTTTTTTTCAATTGGAGTAGATAGACTAAACTATCGCCCGGTTCACACTCCACCCACGTCTATTGAACAGGTTTAGAGGCTCATCCCTTGTTCCCTGTTTAGGATGTGGTTTCCGGCTTTCTCTTTTCCAATCTTTTCACTCCTTTTTCTTTTTTTTTTTTTCAATTGGAGTAGATAGACTAAACTATCGCCCGGTTCACACTCCACCCACGTCTATTTAACAGGTGAAGGGGCTCATCCCTTGTTCCCTGTTTAGGATGTGGTTTCCGGCTTTCTCTTTTCCAATCTTTTCACTCCTTTTCCTTTTTTTTTCAATTGGAGTAGATAGACTAAACTATCGCCCGGTTCACACTCCACCCACGTCTATTGAACAGGTTTAGAGGCTCATCCCTTGTTCCCTGTTTAGGATGTGGTTTCCGGTTTTCTCTTTTCCAATCTTTCCACTTTTCTTTTTCATATCTTTTATTTTTATTGTTTTTTTTTCAATTGGAGTAGATAAACTAAAACTATCGCCCGGTTCACACTCCACCCATGTCTATTGAACAGGTGTAGAGGCTCTTCCCTTGTTCCCTGTTTAGGATGTGGTTTCCGGCTTTCTCTTTTCCAATCTCTTCACTTTTCCTTATTTTTTTTTTCAATTGGAGTAGATAGACTAAACTATCGCCCGGTTCACAGAGGCTTATCCCTTGTTCCCTGTTTCATTTCATCAAAACCTGATTAAATCAACCTTCTCACTATAACCGAACATTTAAAAAATGCCTTAAACCCCCACCTTTTTGGCATTAAATGACCCACAGAGGTGTTGATATGCTGCTAAAGAAAACTCAAAGGCAAATTTTTCTTAGTCAATTTTGATCTTCAAAAATTTAAATGTAATGTCAATCTTTATCTTGTAGTTTCTTATTTTTTTTCTTTTCCTGTTCTCTCTCCTCAATAATATTCTCATATTCTGTCACACTGAATAATCCACTTCCATCTTAGTCGCTTTATTGCCTTGCTTAGGGTGAAATGATTAAAAAAGTATTTAATATTCAATCATAAAAGAAAAAAAATTGTAGGGAAATGTTTCTCAAATTTCAAATGCTGCATTGATAGTGATGAGAGCGGGAAGAGAAGCAAAGGAGGACCTCTTTCCGCTCGATTTAACAAGATGTGCTTGCATGCATATTGGACTCAAACCGATTAGAACCGAAAATGACTCTTTGAAATGTTAGCCGTCATCCTTGTAGAAGTGATATTCTGGAAAGTCTGTGTATTTAAATATCACGAAACTTTGATGCTATGCGACAGAGAGGCCTTTTTTCTTTCTTTCTTTTTTAATTATTACTGCGCGACACCCACGTGTACATAAGCAGGAGAGGTAAAATTGTCTAGTTTCCTAGAGACGGAAGCAAAATATAATTGAAACTGAAATGTTTTTGGAGGGTCTAAAGTATATATCGTTAATAAATGAAATACTTTTCTCAGTTTCACAGTAGGTCCGTGTTCATCGAATTGCAAAAGACTGAGATTCAGAATCAGTTTAACGTTCTAAAAGTTGCCATATAATCCTAAGAAGCAAAGTTCACTGATGATTAATTCTTGAAATTCTATATGAAATTCTTCGTAAAGCACTCACATAAGACCTGCAGATCTAAAACTATGACGTTTACATGTATACGACCGGAAAAAGCAACGGATGCCTTTTTCTTATAGTTAGCTTCCTGCTCCCTGGGGTGGCATTCTAGCCATATGTTGACCCAAAGTCGACACTACTTCTACTAACTTGTCCGCTCGTAAGAAAATAAGGAAAAGTGTAAGGGAGAATTTTTTGCAGAGTATAATACTACTCTGCAAAATAAGACCTTTCTCAAGGCACGACATTTGTTAAAAACGATAAACATTTATCATTTTTATCAAATTAGAAGGATGTCTTGTTCATAATATAAAAACAGTATCAAATCGATCCCAATTTTTTTCAGAGTTATATGCACTTTATTTTTATTCACAAATGTCAAATTTGAAATTGATCTTACATCATTGATAACTGAGCTTCCATTGTTGATAAGTGAGATTATATCTATCTAAACTTATTTATAAATGGAACTTTGTGTGTGTCTCTGTGTGTGTCCGTTACCCATAGATTCCGAAACGGCTAAACCGATTTTCTTGAAAATTTACACAGTTGTACTATAAGCGTCTGCGAGTGTTCTTAGCTAGGTTTTGTGTCGAGGTAACTCCGATAAATATCGAAAATCGATAATCGAAAAAATCGGTTTATAGAAGGAGTGGTCCGATTTTAATCAAATTTGATACACTCATAGACAAAGACATAAGAAACGATATTCAAAACTTTCAAGGTTGCAGTTCTTACAATAGTGCAGAAAATCGATAATATATATATATATATATATATATATATATATATATAAAAGGCAAGATGTTTGTGTGTGTGTGTGTTTATCTGCCTGTATGTCTGTATTTATTTTTCAGCCCTTTTATATTGGTTTTTGCTTCGGATTTGGCTCTAAGTAGGTATAATTGTAGTTTTTAGTCTCAGCCATGATACCATTTACTCAGAGGACTTATTTAGCCTTCAAAATTCAGTTTACGACGAAAAATACTTATTTGATATCGATACCAGGAAATCAAAATTTGACTTACATCCATTCATTTTTCTTTCAGTCTACGGTTTCGCTTTAACTGGAAACAACTATTGCTTTTTAGTCTTTCGTGCCAACGTCGAAAGAGTCTGAGCTCCAGGACTATGGATTAGGTTTAAAGCTTTCTTTACACCCGAGAAACGCCAGGCTATACTGCTAGTCGTTGATAATCTGAACTTACCTTCACGGTAGCTGAGCTTACATCGTTGATAGTCAGTTAAGTGCCATACGTGAAACACGCTTTGGGCGATCATGTCACGAAAGAGACATGACTGACTGGGCAGAAGATTATCCCGAAGTAGGTTGCCATTGCTTTCTGCGGTAGACTAGTTGCCAACAAAGGCTATTGAACCCAATCTGTCCTATTATTTCAGAAGATTATCCCGCAGCAGGTTGCCATTGCTTTTTTCGGTAGATTAGTTGTCAGCCAAGGCTATAGGACCCAATCTATCTTGTTATTCATCTCATAACTGGAGGGAAGAGACGGATTAATACTTTTCCCAGGAGCATTTGTGTGTAAGTGTATGCCATGAATTCAATTGGAATTCGAACTCGACTCCCAGATTTCTCGTTCCGAGTCGATATCCACTGTACCACAACGCACATTCCACATAGTTGATAACTGAGATTATATCGTTTATAACCTGAACTTACATCCTCAATAGCTGAGCGTATATCTTTCATAACGTTACGTGTTATAAGTTATAACAAAATAAAAAAAATGATTGACCACAACACAGAGCTAAAATCACAAACAAATATTTAATTTACAAAACACAAAATAAAATTTTTACAAATATACAATTTTGTCGCATTCAAAACAGAAACATAGAGTTTACTACTGGTGAGTATTACTACTGGTGAGTATTACTACTGGTGAGTATTACGGTG
This sequence comes from Ascarosepion bandense, assembly GCA_037127315.1. Classification (NCBI taxonomy): domain Eukaryota; kingdom Metazoa; phylum Mollusca; class Cephalopoda; order Sepiida; family Sepiidae; genus Ascarosepion; species Ascarosepion bandense. Next base: position 112,814 of record JBBBDQ010029196.1, on the reverse strand, counting down.
AGTATTACGAGGTGAAAAGGGAAAGTTAAGGAGTCAAGTATCTTTACCCAGTTAAGCTAGCGAAGTAGTTTAAGTCGTATACTTTTTGGAAATCCTCAAACGTGTATATAGAGAATAATTTTTTGCTTGGTCAATGAATGAGGCAAAATTTTCTATTTACCCATTTAGTTCCATGAGGTTCTCTTTCAGGTTTTAGATGGTCGGCAACTTTTAGTAGAGATTCTTTCAGCTGGATATACAAATCCTGAATCGGGCCGGAGTTGATAATGTCAGTAAATCCTTTTAACAACTAACTACTCTCTTCCCAAAACCTATTTTTATAGGGGCTGTCACCTAATTTGCATATTTTACGAATCATTTCGAATTATCTAGATTTTTCTCGAACATTCTAGGACTTTCCAAACGTTATATTTCTAATTTATCTATTTTTACAACTACTTCATGAATTAAAACTTTTTTGTAATAACAAGACTCAATAGAATCTCTTACTATAACTTCTAACCTTTTTAGACATTATTAATATTATTTTTTATATATAAATTCAACCTCGTAACAATTACAACAACTGGTGTTGTCTTTTTTCTCAATTCGTCACAGAACGCTCTTATCAATGAACGGGAACTTACAAAAATGATTCCCTACCAAAAACTTTCCGTATTTTTGAGGAGAGGACCAGTTAATGCTCGATCTCCGGCTCCGCTAACAAAATGCCGTTGCTGTAACGTTTAAACAACTTTCCATAAATGTAACAGGAATTTTAGTTTAATTAATATTTGATCATCAAAAATTTAACTGCAATGTCAATTATTATTTATTTGTTTTCTTAATTCCCGTCTTGACAGTGCTTATCCCCTGCTAGGAAGGTTGGGTCACTGTGTCAGGCCAGGAAGCATTTCCGCCTGAATCTATCTTGCACATATACAAATCAACCATCCGTCCGTGCATTGAATATCTAGTAGCCCCCCCCCCCCTGCTATTCATCTCAGGGTTTCTTTCTCACCGGCGGGATGTGTTTTAGTAGCTTTATTGCCTTTATTTCGTGTGAAAAGATTTATTCTCCCCACTACGTGACTGTGTAACGTTGCAAATATGTTGTTATTAACGTTGCATTAGCACCAAACGGTCATAAATTCCAGGAAGATATTAGAACGTGCGTTCATCGTCGGGCATAATGTTTCTTAAAGTTTAAAAAAATACGAAAATAAATTTTATACCCCTCATATAGAGAGTATCTTCCCAAAAGGTACCCCCACTTTAAATGACAATAAATACGTTGTTTAATGACTTGCAAATAAAATAAACGGTTAAGATTTTAAAAAATATACTATTTATTGAATGTTATTGGATGTGCGTTGTGGCGTAAAGTATATTGGCTCGAAATGAGCACTCGGGGAACCGAGTTCGAATTCCAGTTGAATCCATTGCATTCATTTGCGCGCAAATACCCTTGAGAATCCATTGATTCTTCCTCTAGATATGGATTGAATCGCAGAACAAATTGAGTTCTATGGCTTTGGTTGGGAACCAGTCTACCAGAGAAAGAAATGGCAATTTACTGCGGGAAAATCTTCTACTTAATCTCGAAAGAGACATGATCATCCAAGTATGTACCATGTAAGGCATTTAATTGAGTGTCTTACAAAAAAGATTCAGTCAGTTAAGTGATAAATGCTTGGGCGATTATGTCTTGAAATAGACATGATTGACTGGGCAGAAAGTTTTCCCGAAATAGATTGACATCACTTTCTTCAGTAGACTGGTTGCTAGCCAAGGCTATAGAATTCAATCTGTCCTCCATAGCTGGAGGTAGAAGAAACGAATTAATACCTTTCCCAAGGGTATTTGCGCGTAAGTGAATGCAACGGATTCAACTGGAATTCGAACTCCGCTCTCCGATTTCGCGATCCAAGCCGATATCCACTGCACTGTAACATACATTCTGACAAATAAATTTTTTAAAATGTTTAAAAAAAGGATCAATGGTTTAAATTAAATATCAAATTAAATTAAAGGCATTGGATCTGAAAAAATTCAAGAAGTTATAAGAAATCAAAAAGTGAGCCCATTTTTTGTAGGGACAAACTTGTATAAAAGCTTGTTGAAGAAGAAGTATTTTGTATTATTCAAGCACAATTGGTGAAATTTTTCAACTAATGTACTTCTCAATTTTACTTCAACGTTGGGAATGGGCGATCAGTATAGAAATCAGAAAAAATAGGGGATTTCAATGTAACGTAACGTCGTCACAATGACACATATTTTCAATCCCCACTAAAATACAATGTAACGTAACGTCGTCACAATGACACATATTTTCAATCCCCACTAAAATACAATGTAACGTAACGTCGTCATAATGACACATATTTTCAATCACCACTTAAATACAATGTAACGTAACGTCGTCATAATGACACATATTTTCAATCCCCACTAAAATACAATGTAACGTAACGTCGTCACAATGACACATATTTTCAATCCCCACTAAAATACAATGTACGTAACGTTTTAAGAACTGTGTACGTATGGTGGATCGTCGGTAATTTCGCAGGCCTTTCAAAGAATAGAAAAGTTTCTACGACCAAATCGTCAAGAATTTTTTCCCGAAAGTAGGCTCGAGAAAAATCGGTTTTTAATTTTCTTTGATTGGTCAGATATTTCCCAAGGTGATGGGATATTCTATCCAATAAACACTTTGATTAAAACGACGTGTGCTTTATTGTTATTGGGTAGAAAATGAAGTTTGGGTGCAACTATAGTGTAAGGTCTGCCTTAGTGTATCGTCTACCGGGTGCACCGCGAAGTCTACCGTGCCCCACCCTCATTTGGCCATTATGTCGATCCAGCAATAGGGGCAAACACTCAGGCGATTGAGCGGTCGTGGTTGGATGCTAAAACGATTATTCTCAAGAAAATGCGAGGTGCTGGTAGTCAGCTATTCAAGTCAAATCTTGATAATTTTTGTAGAAACATTATAAAAAAATTCTAGTGATGTAATCGTGCCATTCCAAGAAGATATACGAATTGTTTATCGCTAAAATAAATATATGCAGTGTATTTGAGAGCGTTTGTTTTTACCTCTCTACCTTTAATATAAATACAAATAGTATATAGATATATAAATATTAATTGTATGGGTAGGTCTCACAATGCGTTGAGTAAAATAAAGGAAGGTAAAGAAGTGTTTGGGTATTACCTATTTATTATACATTAATATTTCGAGATCAAAATCTCACCTTCAGAATGGTAGGGGAGCTTGTTTTCACGTCTGCTCGTGGACCGTGCCTTTCAACGAATGGTCATCCTTCGCTGCTATTGATGTCGTTAATTGTAATGAGTGTGTGTGTGTGTGTGTGTGCGTGTGTGTGTGTGTGTGTGTGTGTGTGTGTGTGTGTGTGTACATGTAAATGTGTTTGAGCATGCATGTGTGTGCGTGTTTATGGTTTATATATCTGTGCGTTGACCGATAGTAAGATTTGGCTTTTTACATCTTTGTTAAAGTGATAGTGGGCGCCGTTTTACGATCTGATGAGATCTGTCTGCTTTAATTTATGTTTTATATATGTGCGCGTTGACCGATAGCATGATTTGGCATTTTCGCACTTCTATCAGAGTGGTAGTGGGCGTCGTTTTACGACTTGGTGTTATATCTATCTGCTTTAATTGGAGGCGTGTTTATTGCTACATTTTTCAAGACCTACCCATACACTCTATATACACAATTCTTCGAGCAAATTACAAAACTCTCCTATAAATATTAATAATTAAATATAAATAATGTTAAATATTATTATCTAAATAAATATGTATACACAAACAATATTTTATTATAGTTCAGTGCTGCGGTAGACCTCACGATATAGTCGAAACGGAAGGCAGATCTCACGCGATATTGAGGTGGACAACACGCTATAGCAGCACCGAACTTTGGGCGTTTTAATATGGTACGTATGTGGGTAAGTCAGTCAGTTAAGTGGTATACGTGAAACACGCTTGGGCGATCATGTCTCGAAAGAGACATGACTGACTGGGCAGAAGATTATCCCGCAGTAGGTTGCCATTGCTTTCTGCGGTAGACTGGTTGCCAGCCAAGGCTATAGAACCCAATCTGTCCTGTTATTTAACACATAACTGAAAGGAATAGACAGATTAATACCTTTCCCAAGGGTATTTGCGCGCAAGTGAATGCAATGAATTCGGGTGGAATTCGAACTCGGCTCCCCGATTTCTCGTTCCGAGAGTAGGTAAGTAATAGTGTTAAAAATAGGTTTACTTTTTATGATTTCTCCCCATCGTGTGACATTTTCCATCCTCCGTTAAAACAGTTCCTAAATAATTGAACTTCTACACCTGCTAGATGTTTATCTTTCTGATTCGTAATCTCAGGATTTTTCGCTTCCAGATGACCAGACGTTCTTGTAATTGATGGTTTGTCTTTATGTTTTCTCGCTTTTGATTCGACCACACTATCTGTTTCCTTTCCAAATCGGCCATCAACACAGTGTCATCTGCGCCTCTTATACTGTTAAGATTATACCTTCTGATAATAAATATTGGTAGGGTCTCCAGTTCCTTTAGGACAACGTCGTTATTTTGGGCGTTATTCAACAAGGCTCGATCTCATTAACAGAAATGATGAAGTGCTTTTGAATTCATGTATCAGTAACGTTGTAAGAACGATCTATGTAAGCTGAGGCTGAGTCTGCCGGTAGACTCATTTGGCAGGCCTCGCAAAGAACAAAAAAGTTCAACTGGAATTCGAACTCGGCTCTCCCTTTTGTCGTTACGTGCCAATATCCACTGCACCAGAACCTCACAAAAAATAAAGATTAACGGTTTAAATTAAATATTAAATTGAATTAAAGATCAGTCAGTTAAGTGCCATACGTGATACACGCTTTGGGCGATCATGTCTCGAAAGAGACATGACTGATTGGGTAGAAGATTATCCCGCAGTAGGTAGCCATTGCTTTCTGCGGTAGACTGGTTGCCAGCCAAGGCTATAGAATCCAATCTATCCTGTTATTTAACATAACTGGAGAACAGAGACGGATTAATACCTTTCCCAAAAATATTTGCGCGTAAGTGAATGCAAGGAATTCAACTTGAATTCGAAATCGGCTCATCGATTTCACGTTCTGAGCCGATATCTACTGCACCACAACAAAGGTATGGGATCCGAAAAAAATATTTATATTTGAAAATGGTTACAATGTTTAAATTCTGTTTTACGAGGTTCTAATCAAAGATTCAGGGAAATTAAGGTGCGAACTGGTTTCCTCGAAGAAAGAAAGAAAAAAATATTTGGAGAAAATATTTTTGATTCTTAATATGAAATGTCTGGCGTTACACGAGAAACGCTGGGTAATTCGGCAGAAAATTGCAATAAGCAGACGGTTCAAATTCTTAAAACGTTTGAATAGCGCCTTTTAAGCTCGAACGTACACATATGTGTGTTATTTGTTTACCTCTTAAACAAGCATTCTGGAGAGGTGCTTGACAAAACCAATAAGGGACAGATTTTTTTTCTGGGGTAGATGCTAGAAAAGAATTTGTGACTGAGGGAAGCACTAAGTTTGCCACACCATTTCCCCTCCTCACTGAGTCAGCAGTTGTATTAAATCAAAATGCTCACCAAGAAGACCTGTGGCACCAAGAAGGCTTATCATCAGCTCTCGCTTCCCATTGTGGTCGTTAATGCCGCAGGAGACGATGGTCTTTTTAACAGAATCTCTGGTGGTGTCTCTCAGTTGCGTTTACTAGCTGTTAGCTCACTGAGCAGAAGATTTCCATCCATCCTCCATATATATGGCCTACTAAATGCAACTTTTTTGTTTTTATTTATTTTCTAAATTTTTCCCAATGCCCTCCGACACTGGTAATATGAAGGAATTTATTGGCTTTTACTGAAGTCGATGCAGTCACTTTGAAAACTATACGCAGGCAGCATTGAGACTAGCGTTGAAAGAACGCAAGTGGTGCCGGTAGATGATTCAAGATTCGGTTCCACAAAAAAACAGTAGTTAACATGATTATATTTATTAGCAAAACTCGTGGAATTTCCACGGAAGGATAATTTTACTTTATCATCCTACAAATGATAGTAACGTCTTCAAAGATAAAGATATTGGATAATAAAATAACGATATCACAAAGTGTAATTTTATTAAAATATCTATAAAAGGTATATCCATAGAAGTTACTTTACTGTAATCTTATATTATATTAAGCGGCGTATGCACAGACCATAACCAAAATACTGTACGCTATTTTGTGATAGATTTTGAAAGAGAAAATGTTGTTTTTTTATTACTGAAAAATCATAGCTCCTGTTTCCATTGTAAACAGGAAAGACCAATTGAGTAACGGCCAAGGTAGTAGAGGCAAGAAATTTCGTTATTAGGTCGCGGGATACGACAACAAACCTACCTATTTTTACTATATTGTACAGTACACACATATATACACATACACAATTACTGCTACAATCCCCAGTTTAAGCTGCTACTGCTACGGTAATGCTATCGGCTCTCTCCTCCTACTCTCTCACTCTTTACTACCCTTCCGTTTGGCAAAGGTGAGAGAAAGGCTGAGAAAAGTAGCGTTTATAAAAAATAGAGGGGAAGGAGAAGCTCGTGAAACTAAGTAACTAAGTAACTAACTAATTAAGGAAGGCACAAGCAGAATTATTATATGATTTTATATGAATTTAGTGAATTTCCTTATGTATCTATTGATCCAGGTACACTAAAAAGTAGTTTGGACTTTCAAGTCAGTTTTCAAATTTTTGTCTAGTTGGCGCCAAGAATATGACACCGCCCGTCGAGATTGAAATTACCTATTGAAGAAATGCATTTATAGTAATAAGAAAAAATATAAGCTAAAAAGTACTTTAAAAACTTACTGTTGCTTATGCTTCGTTTTATGTTACTTTTTTTTTCGTTTCGGTTTACGTTACTGTTGCTTCTACCTCGGGTTACGTTACTGTTATTTATGTTTTGGGTTGTGTCACGGCTGCTTTAATTTCTTGTTACGTTACTATTGTTTACGTTTCGGGTTACGTTACTGTTGCTTAAGGTTCAGATTAGGTTACTGTTGCTTATGCTTCGGGTTGCGTCACTGTTACTTCTGTTTCCAGTTACGTTAATGTTACTTCTGTTTCAGGCTACGATGTTGTTTGTGTTTCGAGTTACGTTACTGTTGATTTAATTTCAGGCTAGGTTACTGTTGCTTATGCTTCGGGTTACGTTACTGTTGCTTCTTCTTCGGGTTACGTTACTGTTGTTTCTGTTTCGGGTTACGTTACTGTTGCTTCTTCTTCGGGTTACGTTACTGTTGTTTCTGTTTCGGGTTACGTTACTGTTGCTTATGCTTCGGGTTACGTTACTGTTGCTTCTTCTTCGAGTTACGTTACTGTTGTTTCTGTTTTGGTTTACGTTACTGTTGCTTATGCTTCGGGTTACGTTACTGTTGCTTCTTCTTCGGGTTACGTTACTGTTGCTTTTGTTTCGGGTTACTATATTGTTGCTTCTGTTTCGGGTTACGATACTGTTGCTTTTGTTTCGAGTTACGTTCCTGGTAAAAATCCCAACAAGAAAATGAGCTTCCTTAGACCGACAAAAAGACCTTGAACAAAACGTTTGAAAATGTTATTTCATTATATAAATGTTAAATTTATTTCTGAAAATGATATTTTTTATTATCTTTTGACAATCTAGATATTCAGTTATCCCAAATTTTAAATTATCTGAACATATTTTTTAAAAACTTCTCTCACGGTGTCCGGATAATCGAGGAATTATTGTAATTATTTCATTATAAAATGGTAGTTCAGCTATTAAGCTATTATTAAAATCAAAGACTAGCAGGTCATTGTTAATTACTGTTTATCTCTGGATGATCTATTATGAAGGTCTTATACCAGATTTGGCAAGATTTCGTAAATACCTCGTATTATGAGTGCCGATTTAAAAATAAGTTCTCTAATTCAAGGACATAATTTTAGACTATATAATGAAGAAACTAGTATCAACTTACATTTGAAGTCTATTTTTCTACTAACAGTATAGTCCGGCGTTGCTCGGATGTAATGAAAGCTTTAAAACTAATCCATGGTCCTGGAGCTCAGACTCTTTCGACGTTGGCACGAAAAACTAAAAAGCAATAGTTGTTTCCAGTTAAAGCGAAACTGTAGACTGAAAGAAAAATGAATGGATGTAACTCAAATTTTGATTTCCTGGTATCGATATCAAATAAGTTTTTTCGTTGTAAACTGAATTTTGAAGGCTAAATAAGTCCTCTGAGTAAATGGTATCATGGCTGAGACTAAGAACTACAATTATACCTACTTAGTGCCAAACCCGAAACAAAAATTAAAATAAAAGGGCTGAAAAAAATACAGACATACAGGCAGATAAACAGACACACACACAAACATCTTGCCTTTTATATATCTATATATTATGGATTTTCTGCACTATTGTAAAAACTGCAACCTTGAAACTTCTGAATGTCGTTTTTTATTGCTTTGTCTATAAGTGTATGAAATTTGATTAAAATCGGACCACTCCTTTAACCCGATTTTTTCGATGATCGATTTCCGATATTTATCGGGGGTACCTCGTCACAAAACCTATCTAAGAATACTTGCAGATGCTAATAGTACAACTGGGTAAATTTTCAAGAAAATCGGTTTAGTCGTTTCGGAGTCTATAGTTAACGGACAAACACACACACACACACACACACACACACACACACACACACACACACACACAGTTCCATTTAAAAATAAGTTTAGATAAAGTCAAAAATTATTGCTGCATATTTATTCGAAAGCTTCTACGTTTCTTACTTCCATCCATAAAATAAGCTTGTGGCTTAGTTTTTATGCAATTGTTTGTTTTAGTAGCTGATAAAAAATATTGGCCTTTCAATTTCGAGAGCAATCAAAAGTCTGGTGACGACAAAGTCGGGATTCTTTTGGAAATTTTAGTTTTCACGCTATCTACGCTATTTGTTGAATACAACGCTTCATTGCGTTGTCGTGATACAATTTATTTGACTAAATATTCACACGAATATCCCACTCAAGGTACAAACTTATTGAATTAGATTGTTATATAGAAGTAAGAAGCGGGAGTATGTTTAGATAAGAAGGGTATGTAGAATAGATAACGGTTGACCCTTAGACTTGAAGAGGTTAAGATTGTAAGAAACAACTTCTCGGGTGTCTGTTTCGCAAAGTAGCTGATCTCAGGACGAAACTGGAGAGAAATTCAGGCGAACCTGAAGGAAACTACCACCACATTTAAATTTGTTGTTTTTCACTTTCTTTTTTTTAGTTTTTTCAGCGCAGTCTTATCGATTATTACATAAAGTTTCCGATTATCAAAAAAAAAATTTGGAAAAATTTCAACATTTAAACAATACTGCACTGAATATATGTTCAATTGACTAATACCGAATACGTGTTCAAATTAATTATATAGTACTGAATATGTGTTCAAATGATATTATACAGCACCAAATTTTTTTTTTTAATCATTTCATCCCGAGCAAGGCAGAAACGCCACTGATGTGCAGGGGGCTACATAAATGTAAAAAGATTAATTAGAAAAGAGTGAGAAGTACAAACTAGTTAGAAAGGAACAATAGAAAGCTGAGAAAGCAGGTGCGATGACAGATACATAGGTGGAGAGAAAGGGAGGGTTATACAGGGGTGGGGAGAGAGCTAGAGTTCAGTGGTTAGTAGATGAGTATTGACTTTGCATTTAAATTTTTGGAGGTTGTAGCCGTCAGGAAAGCAAGAATACGGGAGCGAGTTCCACAGGCGGTAAGTGCGAGAGAAGAAGCTGCAGGAGTAGAATTGTCGTCTGCATTTGGCTAACCTGACTGTGAATGGGTGGGACCCAGATGCCAGTCTGGTTGCACGAGTAAACACCTGTTGAGTAGGCATCAGTGACTTAAGTTCGTCCGAGCAGAAGCCATGAAAGTATTTATAGAACAGACAAAGGGAGGCCACCTTTCGACGATGGGAAAGTGGCTGCAGTCGAGCCGCCAGATCAGTACCTATCACATTACAGACTCTCCTTTGGAGCCTGTCAAGAACACTGAGGAGAACGGCAGGGGCACCTGACCATAATGGCAGCAGTACTCCATGCACGGACGGATGGTTGACTTGTATATATGCAGGATGGATTCAGGTGGAAAAAACATCCTGGATCGACATAGTGACCCAACCTTCTTAGCAGTAGATTTTGCTATGGATTCAATATAGTGGTTCCATTTGAGGTCTGAGGACAGGGTAAGTCCGAGGAGGCGTAGTGTATTACTCTCCGGGAGAATCGCTTGGTCCATGCTTATGGGAGGCAGGAGAGGTTGCCTGTAATGGTTGACAGACAACATCTTGGTCTTAGATGAATTGAAGTTGACAAGCCACTTCTTGCCCCAGTTCACCACAGAGTGTAGATCCCGTTCAAGGTTAGCGGCGAGATTATATCTGTCCGCCACGACAGGTTTCTTACTGGTGCGGGAGTATATTGTAGTGTCATCTGCGTAGATGCCTACTTGGGACTTGATCTCATCTGGGAGGTCGTTGATAAGGAAGAGCGTCGGGCCCAGGATAGAGCCCTGTAGGACACCAGTATTCGTGCTGTAGGACGAAGAGGCACGCCCATTCAGAACGACCTTCATTTTGCGGTTATTTAAGAAAGATTGGATTAGGTTAAGCAGGCGACCGGTAATACCATAACTGCGTAGTTTGCATAGGAGGCCAGAGTGCCAAACCCTGTTGAAAGCCTTGGAGATGTCCAGAGCAACCGCGCGAGCCTCGTCAGACGCATCGAGGGCCTGTAGCATGTACTCCGTCACGGTTGTTAGCAGGTCGGCCGTGGACCTGGCAAAGCGGAATCCATATTGCCTGTCGGAGAACAGTTTGTGGCAAATTGACTATATAATACTGAATACGTATTCAAATGACTGTATATAATACTGAATACGTGTTCAAATGACATTATACAGCATCGAATATATGTTCAATTGACTATATAATACTGAATACGTTTTCAAATGACATTATACAGCATCGAATATATGTTCAATTGACTATATAATACTGAATACGTGTTCAAATGACATTATACAGCATCGAATATATGTTCAAATGACTATATAATACAGAATACGTGTTCAAATGACTGTATATAATACTGAATACGTGTTCAAATGACATTATACAGCACCAAATATATGTTCAATTGACTTATAATTCTGAATACGTGTTCAAATGGCTTTATATGATACCGAATGAATTAAATTCAGATAGGGATACGAATGCGACAGAATGTTCCTATTTCATAATCCAAACGGTAAAAGAGTGGGACCTACATGCCAATCAAGTAGCACGATTAAATTCACGTAGACTGGACCCCAAGAAAAAAAAAGCTCATCGGAGCAGTTGCGAGGAAAATATTTCTAGAAATGACCATAGGAAGCTATGTCACGTTGGTGAGAAAGCGACTGAAGTCGAGATGCCAGGTCAGGACCATTTACATTGCAGATCTTTCTTTGGGTTTTGTCGTGAACATCGAGATGAATCGCAGGATCACCCGACCAGATATGGCAACAAAGACGGTAGACTTCTAAATGTGCAAGATTGATTCTGACGAGAAAAAAAAACTTTCTGGCCCGAAACATAGACTCATCCTTCCTAGCAGTGGACGTAGCTATAGATCCGATATATTCATTACACATCTGTTCGATTAAAAAAAATTAGGCCAAGGAGGCGCAGAGTGTTGCTCTCCAGGAGACTTGCACCAGCCATGCTGATAACTGACATGAAAGTTTCTCTAGGGTGATCAAAGAATATTTTTTTAAAATGTTTATTTTTCTATAAAAGTCAATTTTTATACTTTTATAGTGTTTTGACCCCACTTTGGGGGATAACTATTTGCCCATAGCTGGGACCCTAATAGGTTCTACCACTCCGAGTCAAGTAGACCTGGGAACAACAGAAATTAAGAGGTGGTTCCATGCTCCCCACAACCCCCCAATCAGAGGCTTTGCTGCTAGAAGCAATTTACCGTCATACCCAGGACCACCTACTTGGGAACTGATTCTATATAATACATTATTATATTAAGTATAATTAGTGGGGGATCAGTTTATTACTTTATAACAATAGAAAACCGATCCCCCACTTCTTTGGATGAAGACCAGAAACAGCGTAGGACCAACGATAGAGCCTCGAGGGATAACCGCGTTTGTGTAAAAGGATCTGGGAGCCTGCCTGTTCAAAACGACATTTCACGATTCGATAGCAACGATTAGATTAAATCAAACAATCGTTTCGAAATACTGTAGACCTGGAGCTTGCACAGAAAGCCAGCATGTTAAACGCTGTGAAACGCTTTCGGGATATCTCGAGCAACAGCTCGAGTTTCGCTATTATTATCAAGTTCGTGAGAGGTAAGATGCATAACTACTTCAGCATTAATTATAGGCTCAAATAATTTGCTGAAAAGCGGTAAGAAGTTAATATAATAGGGCGATATTTAGACGGGCCTGAGGGTTCACTAGAGTTCTCTTAAAACAGGAACTACAGATGAGAACTTCCAACAAGCAGTAAAGCAGGAAGTAGAAAGGCGATAGTTGCAGAGTTTGAAAAGAACTCGAGCCAGCTTAGCGACACATTTCTTTAGCATGATGACTGGGATTCCATCACTTCCGCTTTTGTTACATTAATTACATAATTTTTTTTTCAGTTAAGTGCCATACGTGATACATGCTTTGGGCGATCATGTCTCGAAATAGACATGACTAACTGGGCAGAAGATTATTCCGCTGTAGGTTTTCATTGCTTTCTGTGGTAGACTGGTTGCCATCCAAGGCTATAGAACCCAATCTGTCCTATTATTTGACTCATAGCTAGAGGGAGAGGAGATGTATTATATTATTAAATAGTAATTAGTGGGGGATCAATTCATTACTTCTTAACAATAGAAAATATATCACCTACTTTATAACAAGTAGAAAGCTTCATCATGATTCCAACTATTATATTCAGTCAGTCAGTTAAGTGCTGTACGTGATACACGCTTGGACGATCATGCCTCGAAAGAGACATGACTGACTGGGCAGAAGATTATCCTGCAGTAGGTTGCCATTGCTTTATGCATTAGACTGGTTGCTAGCCAAGACCATAAAACCCAATCTCTCCGATTATTTAACCCATAACTGGAAGGAAGATACGGATTAATACCTTTCTCAAGGGTATTTGCGCGCAAGTGAAAGTAGGGAATTGAACTGGAATTCGAACTCGGCTCCCCGATTTGTTGTTCTGAGTTGATATTCACTGCACCGCAACGCACACCCGGGACGGGTAAGGATGAGCGGAGAATAATGACTTTGTTCTTTTATCGCTTCACGCTACCATTCGACAAAAACATTATTATTATCCGGTTCACACTCCTCCCTGGTCTTGTAAACAGTAGTAGAAGTTTATCTCTTGTTTCCTGTTTAGGATTGGATTTCTGGGTCCTTCTAATATCTACTTCAATTCTATATTTCTAAAGTTTCCATCTGAAATCTGAAATTTTATTTACTAATTATTTTTCCTCTCAATAAGAGTAGATAGGTTCGCCTATCGTCCGGTTCACACTCTTCCTTGGTTTTTAAACAGGAATAGAGTTTTATCTCTTGTTCCCCTGTTTAGAATTGGATTTCCGGGTTTCACTCTCAATAGTCTCTTTTGTCCTAGTAACATTATCGCTTTGTTTGGGGTGAATTGATTAAGTAAAAAAGTAAAAAATAAAAACATTATAAACTACATTTACACAAAAACTTCGAAAAAAAATTATGTTTTGGATTTAATGGTAATTACAATTCAATAAATTCACGGAATTATTGATTCAGTTAAGTGCCATACGTGATACACGCTTTGGGCGATCATGTCTCGAAAGAGACATGACTGACTGGGCAAAAGTTTATCCCGCAGTAGGTTGCCATTGCTTTATGCGGTAGACTGGTTGCCAGTCAAAGATATATAACCCAAACTATCCTATTATTTAACTCAAAACTGGAGCGAGAAAAGATAGATTATATTACATTATTATATCAAGTATAATTAGTAGGGGATCAGTTTATTACTTTATAAGAATAGAAAACCGATCCCCCACTTTAATTGGTTGCCGACCATGGCTATAGAACCCAATCTGTCCCGTTATTTAACCCATAACTGGAGGGAAGAGACGGATTATTACCTTTCCCAAGGGCAAGCAGTCAGTTAAGTGTCATACGTGATACACGCTTGGGCGATCATGTCTCGAAACAGACATGACTGACTGGGCAGAAGATTATCCCGCAGTAGGTTGCCATTGCTTTCTGTGGTAGACTGGTTGCCAGCCAAGGCCTTAGAACCCAATCTGTCCTGTTATTTTATTCATAGCTAGAGGTGGAAAAGATGTATTATATTATTAAGTAGTAATTAGTGGGGGATCAGTTTATTACTTCATATAAAACTGATGCCCAGTAGAATCCTTAATCATATTTTCAACTATTATATTCAGTCAGTCATTTAAGTACCATACGTGATACACACTTGGTCTGTTCATCTGCCTGTATGTCTATTTTTTCAGCCCTTATATTAATTTTTGCTTCGGATTTGGCTCGAAGTAAGTATAATTGTAGTTCTTAGTCTCAGTCATGATGCCATTTACTCAGAGGACTTATTTAGCCTTCAAAATTCAGTTTACGACGAAAAAAACTTATTTGATATCGATACCAGGAAATCAAAATTTGACTTACATCCATTCATTTTTCTTTCAGTCTACGGTTTCGCTTTAACTGGAAACAACTATTGATTTTTAGTCTTTCATGCCAACGTCGAAAGAGTCTGAGCTCCAGGACCATGGATTAGTTTTAAAGCTTTCATTACACCCGAGCAACTCAGGGCTATACTGCTAATATATATATATATATATATATTAGATCTTGTGTTTTATGGATATATTTGGTGTATCAACATAGAAATTAATATAAAATAATAAAAAAAGTAGCATAAATTCAGTATTCTATTAACGCAACAGTCCACATCGCGTCAAACAGCTAAGCCTAAATGTTCACTTAGTTATACCGATACAATACACAGTACTGGTGTGTTGTAGGTTGTTTGCTATACAACTTCTATGGAAAGATATTATTGTCTCAATATATAGGTAAGTAATGTGAATTTTTGTAGTTTTAGCACAGTGTATCTCATAATATAGCCTAACCTTATCTACCGGTAGGCCTAAATTTATTATCATTGGTAACCTACAGTATGTTTTTGGGTTGACCTATATGGTATGTATAGGCCTAACTCTGAATCTTGAGATTGACTTGTAAGTCAGGCCAACTTGTGCGCCACCATTTACGGTATGTGTATCTTTTTTTTTTTTTTAGTTTTCTCGTTTAAGCTCTAAAATTTAAAAAAAAACTGTCCTGGTGTTACGATTAGAAAGTGTGGTAAACTTATTTCTAATTAAACATCTAAACAAATATTTTTTCATAACCAGAATCAGTGTAAGTGTTAGTCAGAATTGCTAGACACAATTGGTTGATTTTTTTCCCCCTTGGAAATGGAGATTGTTGAATATAGTTCATTTTTCATTAATCTTGTTCATATTCCCACCGGTTTTATAGCAAATTAAAATTTTTATTGGTTTTATGACGTTTTTGAATTTTATGAGAATCGAGTGCTTCTCTTAACAATAGAATTTCTGCACATGTGCACTGGCGTTCTTCGTTTAATTTAAAGCCAAGCACAAACTGTTAAACAATTGAGATTAATATAAATATATCGTGTGACATAAAAAACTATTTACTTAGAAAACAAAGTGTGCGTTGCTTAGGGAGTCTACTGAAAGTTTATCCGAAATCTGGATTATAAATTCATTATGATTATTTGTCGACAGGAATTTGGGACGAAAATATTTGCGAAAGATTCAGATCACCACAAAGATATTATACCCCCTCGGCCACTTCACTTTCGAAATATTAGTTCTCATATGATCACCGAAGTTAAGCAACGTCGATCCTCATCGGTACTTAGATGGGTGATCACTTGGGAATACCAGGTGCTGTACGCTTGCATCTGCGGTTGGTGTAATGGATAATGATTCGGAATTGTTAATCGGTGAACCGAGTTCAAATTCAAGTTGGGTTCGTTAGATTAACTTACGGACAAATACCCTTTGTAAAGGGATGAATCAACCTCTTCTCCCAATCTATGGATTAATTAGTAAATATCACTAAAACTATTATTATCTCCAAAGAAATAATAGAATTGCGTCCAAAAAACTTTAGATTTCGGCATTAAAAATCCTCAATAGAAGTTACATTGTTCGGACTATTGTTCTCATCTATATTGTCATGTTTACGAGGTTCTGGCCGTTGTACGTACCGGCCTTCTTCAGGTGCTAGGAATCGTGTAAAACAGGGCCAATGTATACCTTTTTGGCTCCCGTGTAAACTGGACCAATCTTCACGTTTTGGGCTTTCGTGTAAACTGGACCAATGTCTCTCTTTTTAAGTTTCATATAAACCCGATCTATGTCGATTTTTTTAATCTCGCGTAAACCGGACCTACTTCACTCTTTTTGACTCATGCAAACCTGGTTTTGCCTATCTTTTTTTAATTTAGTGTAAACCGAGTCTATGTCTACTGTGCTGACCTCCGTTTAAATCAGACCAGTCTACCTTTTTATCTCTTGTAGAATCAAGCAAGTACAAAAATTTAAATAACTAGGAAGTGTTCTAACAGGAGATAGAAAGTGCGACACAGAGATCCGAAGGCGAATTGGCATGGCAAAGGACGCGTTCCAGAAGCTGAGTAAAGTACTAACACACAGGAAAATTTCAATAGAAACAAAAAGTGCTGGATTGCTATGTGATGTCAGTTCTTCAGTACGGCAGTGAATGCTGGACAATATCATCGAAAATGAGGACAAAACTGGAAGCAGCAGAAATCTGGTTCTACAGAAGGATGCTGCGCATATCGTGGACTGAGCATGCAAGCAACGATGAGTTGCTCGAAAGAATGGCAATGAAAAGGAAATTAATACTAAGCATCAGGAAGAGACAACTGAAGCTCCTGGGACATGCAATGTGGAAGGAGAGCTTGGAGAACCTGATACTGACAGGCCAGATAGAAGGAAAGAGACACAGAGGAAGGCAGCGGATAACATATTTGCAGGGTCTGATCAGGTGGATGACGGAACGGAGGTTGCGAGGTGTAACAGGAGCAAACATACTAAGAGCCACAAGGGATAGGGAGACGTGAAGAACCATGATCGCCTACGTCCTGAAGGGACAGGGCACATAGAAAGAGAAGAAACCAGATCATAATAAATAAAGGATGGTCGGCCGTAGTCGGGATCATCGAGTTAAAATGAACTACACGATCTTTTCTTTAGCTGCATAGTATATGCTTCTCTTAGATATCGGCTGGGAACGAGAAATCGGGGTGCCGTGTTCGAATTCCAGCCGAATTCATTGCATTCACTTACGTGCAAATGCCCTTGGGAAAGGTATTAATCCGTTTATTCCTTCCAGTTATGGGTTAAATAACAGGACAGATTGGGTTCTATAGCCTTGGTCAGCAACCAGTCTACCGCAGAAAGCAATGGCAACCTACTGCGGGATAATCTTCTGCCCAGTCAGTCATGTCTCTTTTGAGACATGATCGCCCAAGCGTGTATCACGTATGACACTTAACTGACTGACTGATATGCTTCTCCTGGATACATATAGTTTCAGTTCAGTGTTTTTCTTCTCCTACATGATTACCAAAGCCAGACTGCACTACTATTTAACTCATAATTGGAGGATTTGAATTCAGAGTTGATTTTTTCCTAGACCAGTTGCCACTTAAGGCTATAGGACCTAGTCTGCCCTACTATATTCCCATAGCAGGACGAGGAAGTGAAAAGATGGATTCCTACTTTTTTCAAGTATTTGCGCGTAAGTGAATGTAACAAACTCGACTGGAATTCGAACTCGACTCTCCGGTTCTTCAAGCCGTTGTCCATTACACAACCGTGCCTTCTCGGACCAATGTATATCGTTTTTACACTAGTGTATACCAGATGTATCTATTATTTATTTATACAATCTGTAAAATTTGCCTTACATATAAGCCGAACGTTCGTTCATACATTGAATATTGCTGTAACATCTCGTCTCGTGCTTTTGCCACGTATTTAAAGATTTTTTATAAAATCTACAGAAAAATCTGCAATATCATGACTCTCACCTGACATCTCGGTCCCTTTATCATGTCTCTAATGTATGTTCCCTGTGCCTTAGCTAAAAAATATTTTCATGGTAATCTTTCTGATAATGTTTTCTTTTTTTCACTAAGAGGCATGGTAGAGTAATGGCTAGCGGCTTGGATGTAGGAATTAGAGGGCAGAGTTCGAATTCCGGTCGAATCTGTTACGAGGGTCATTCAATAAATAAGGTGAAATTTTTTGGTATAACGACTTCTAATACAGACAGAAATTTACTTTTTTTTATTTTTCAACGTAGTCTCCCAGCAGAGTCGTACATTTTTTACCATCTGTGCACAAGCTTCCGTATTCTCTCAGCGTAAAAATCTTTGGACTGATGTCTCAGCCAATCGCTCACAGCACTTTTGACTTCATCTTCACTTTCAAACTTCGTGCCTCTCATAAACGCTTTCAAGGGACCAAACAGGTGAAAGTCTGAAGGGGCAAAGTCTGGGCTGTAAGGGGGATGAGGGATCAGTTCCCAGCCCAGCTCATTGATGGCCTGCACCGTTCGGGCTGCTGTTTGAGGCCTTGCGTTGTCTTGAAGCAAGACGACTCCATGTGACTGATGACCCCTGCGTTTGTTCTTTATGTCTTTCTTGACCTGTCTCAGCAGTTCACTGTCACCCTTCTCTCAGACTGAATGAGATCATTGACTGATTCGAACACCTCAGGAGACCTCATTTCTGTAGGCCTCCCAGGCCTGTCTTCATCTTCAACACTGCTTCGTCCTTCTTTAAACAATTTAGCCCAATTTTTTGGCTGAAACATAGAGCACCATACACAGTTGAGATTCTCCTATGAATTTCAACTGGTTTGCATCCTTCAGCAACAAAAAAATTGATAACTGACTTCTGTTCAATCCTGGAGCATGCTTCTTGATCGGCCATCTTTGTTAATCTTCAAAACTCTCAAAGTTTGTTTCAATCTGCCAAAAAAAAAAAAAAATTAATCCTTTGAAAAAGAAGTAAAGGAAAAAAATAAAAAAGTAAGCTTCTATCTGTATTAAAAGTCCTTACACCGAAAAATTCACCTTATTTATTGAATGACCCTCGTACATTCACTTGGGAAAGGTATGAAACTATCTCTTCCCCACAAGCTATGGGTAAATAGTAGAACAGACTGGGTTTTTATAGCCTAGACGAGGAGATTGAAAACTCTGAATTCAAACCAGCCTGGAGCGGGTTTGGGGTCCATCAGGCTCTTGTGTTCACTTCAGATTGCAGAACATTTGCTGCCCTTACGACTTTAATGAGCAACGAGCTATCTGGATCTAGTCCTAGTCTTTAAGAGTGTAAGATTATTATTAACTGGGCACAAGGTTCCGACATCTTACAGTTGAAACGGTTAAATGTCGCTGTAAGTTCTATGCCAATAGTTTCCAACAAGCCTCTCGCGTATGGAACTCTATTTCAGCTTTTTTGATTTCCAGCCAACTTTGATTAAAAAATTCAAGAAACTGAATGCAATAGCAATAGTTATTGCTGGGAATCACCCCTTTTTGCACATAAAAATGGACTCGCCTGATATGTACATATATTTTTGTCTATACAGAGTACGGCGAGTAGCAGTTGCCACGCTGTAACTGCCTTAATCACTGTCTGCCCTCTGCCTTCGGGTAGAGGGCGCTCTCTGCTTCCGAGCAGAGAGCACTAACCCAGTCGTGGTTCCGCCGAAGGGTAGAAGCACGACTGGGCAAAAATAGACAGACATTTTTTGGCCGGGCCATATAGCCAGGAAATCCCAGTTATAAACTGACCATGTGTCACATGTTGCCCTTACTGGGAGGGACAGCTAAATAATGTAGCAGTTGCCACGCTGTAACTGCCTTTATCACTGTCAGCTCTCTGCCTTCGGGTAGAGGGCGCTTTCTGGTTCCAAGCAGACAGCAATAACCCAGTCGTGGTTCCGCCGAAGGGTAGAAGCACGACTGGGTAAAAATAGACAGGTATTTTTTGGGCGGCCATATAGCCCGGAAATCCCACTCATAACTGACCATGTGTCACATGTTGCCCTTAGTGGGAGGGACAACTAAATATAGTAGTAGTTGTGTAGTTACAACTGCCATTGTCACTGTCAGCTCTCTGCCTTCGGGCGGAGAGCACTAACCTAGTCATGGCTCCGCCGAAAGGTAGAGTCACGACTGGGGAATAACAGATAGATATTTTTGGCCGGGCTATATGGCCCAGAAGACCCACATAAAATGACCTTGTGTCACATGTTTCTTAAGTGGGAAGGCCAACTAAATACTGTTGGAGAGTTGCTTAATTGGTCAGTAAGATTGGTGCAGAGTAAGTTGGAGTTGTTCGGATATAGACTCATTACCCGGACATACTATTTCACTGCAAGACTCTATATATTGATTTCTCCTAATAGTATTCCTGAATTGACTAACCCATGTTCCAGATTGTATTTCTTGTTCAATATATCTTACTTTTTCTCTCTCCATATCTGTTTTGTTATTATTTTGTGTGGTTTCCCACTCGGAATCCACAACAGTTATCTTCTATCTTCTTAATTCCAGTTCTGGTATTTTTCTCTCGACTTAACAATGTTTTCTTTTCTTTTTTTTCTTCTCGAACATTCACTAGCCTTTTGCATCTTAGTAGCTTGTGGTGAAATGAATAAAAAGAAAAAAAAATTATCCGGGTTGACAGACACATGAAGAAGACTGAAATGCACAACAGCCGAAACCTTGTGGTAGTACCAACAAATTGGAACCTTAATCCGACTATCAGTCAGTTAAGTGACACACGCTTGGACGATCATGTCTCGAAAGAGACATCACTGACTGGGCAGAAGATTATCTTACAGTAGGTTGCCATTGTATTCTGCAGTAGACTGGTTGTCAGCCAAGGCTATAGAATCCAGTGTTCTATTATTTAACCCATAACTAGAGGAAAGAGACGGATTAATACCTTTCCCAAGGGTATTTGTGCGTAAGTGAATACAAGGAATTCAACTGGAATTCGAACTCGGCTCCCTGATTTGTTGTTCCGAGTAGATATCCACTACACCACAAATAATTTAAATAGGCATGGCTAAGAGACTATGAGTAATAGAATGATGACTGAAAAAGCAAAGTTCTGGAGTCTGGAGATGAAAACATTATAATCATCATTAGTAGTAATAGGAGTATTTTATATATTTACATATTCACATCAGAATATTAAATAAGAGCAACTCCCTCTAATCTCCAGCATCTTACAGACCCCAACATCCCTCTGGTTCCTACCGTTTCAAACCCTCCTAAGATTTTCCAACTCATCCATTATCTATTCCAGTCGTTTTTGCAGAATTTCGACTCTAACTTCATATTTCATATATTTGTCAACCCCAGGACAAGGACCTGGTTGTTCTGTAATCTCTCGTCATCAGTACACTGCTATATGACAGTGAGACATGGACCACGTATGTCAGGCAAAAGAAGAGTCTGAACACCTTCCACGTGATAATTATCCAACGTATATTGTGAATCTCATGGCTAGACAACGTGCCCAACACTAAGTCCCTGTCTCGAGTCGGTCTGCCTACCATGTTCACACTCCTTAAACAGCGCAGACTCCGCTGGCTAGGCCATGTCCACCGCATGCCAGACGGTCGCATTCCAAAATACCTCCTGTATGGAGAGCTGGCCTCTAGAAGAAGACCCACTGATCGGCCACAGCTGTGCTGTCGTAACATAAAACGCGATATAAAAGCTGTGGGCATCAACACGATGTCATGGGAGAGCGCAGCAGTCAACCGGTTCAAATGGAGAGTAACCCTGGCCCAACAACTTAAACCAAGAGAGGAGCAACCAACACAAGTCGCCATGGAGAGGCGGGTTCGCACGAAACAAAATGACAGTTCCAACAGACCAGAAACAAAACATAAATGCAGTCTCTACGACAAAGACTGTCACTCCCGCATTGGTTTCTACAGTCACAAATGCCGATGCTCCAGCCAAGCAGACAACTAGGATGCTACCCATGGTCAACCCTGATTGACGGAGGCCTACTCCTACAAAGTCTACAGTTTAGCATATTTTTTTTGTTTATTTATTTTTGCTTTATTCAAATTATCAAATTCGGTCTTCTAAATTCTATGCTGTGGAGAGCCGTTATCTCGCACGTTTTGAAGTTTGCGACACATAGAAGAATGATGTGGATCGGTGTGCGAATTCTCATTGTATAATTTTTGTTTCCAAAGCCATCTCTGGTTTGTACCGACACCATTTGTCAACATGGTAAAATCCAAGTCGTTTAAATAGTTCCCAATTTATTACCACTCCGTCAGTGGCTTGCTGATCTTCTATTGTCAGAATTGGAGAAATGGTAATTTAATGAAATCCTAACTCCCGTTAGAGTGCACTCTCTACGTATCTCTGTTTTCATTTCAAGAAAAAAAAATGGCTGCTGTATTTGAAGTAAAAACTTGACAAAATCGAACGGAGAATCTGTAATGTGATCGATCCCAACTTGGCAGTTCGGATGCAATCACTTTTTTACCGGTGCAATGTGGCTTCCCTGTGTCTCTTCTACAAATACTTTCACGGCTTCTGCTCCGATGAACTTAGCTCCCTGGTGCTCCCTATATATAAATCCACCATCCGCCCGTGCATTTAATACTGCTGCCATATCTGGTCGGGTGCCCCTGCTATCCATCTAGGTGTCCTTGACAAAATCCAACGGAGAATCTGTAATGTGATCGATCCCGACTTGGCAGCTCAGATGCAGTCACTTTCTCACCGGTGCAATGGGGCTTCCCTGTGTCTCTTCTACAAATACTTTCACGGCTTCTGCTCAGATTAACTTAGCTCACTGGTGACCCCTATATATGAATTTACTCGAGCCACCCTTTTATTATGAAGCCAATAAATTGTAAACGCAAATTCTATTCCAGCAACTTCTTCTCTTGCACTTCTCGGCTGTGGAATTCCCTTCCGCTTACTTGCTTCCCCTACAGCTACAATCTCCAAGAATTTAAATGTAAAGTCAATAGCCATCTCCTATCTTACTGACTTGCATCCTCTCTCTCTCTCTCTCTCATGCTCCTTTCTCCGTCCACTCAACTCTCATCAGTATTCTCATTCTTCTCTTACCCACTTCCTGACACCCCTTGTAACCTGCTACTCTTTCTTATAACTTTCCTCCGATGTAACCCCCTGCTCAACAGTGGCAGTAAAAAAAGTCAGACTGATTCGTAATATGATTGGCTATTTCATTGCACTTTGGTTTAATCAGAACATTATATTTTTTCTTTCATTTGTATAATTCACTTATTTGTTCTGACTTAGCTTTCTTTCTTTCTTTCTTTCTTTCTTTCTTTCTTTCTTTCTTTTGTTTCTTTTTCTCCCAGAACACTTCCTTTCAATTTTGCTGATATCGTTTTTCTATCCCTCTTTTTCTTTCTTTCTTGGTTACTTGCTTGATTTTCGTTTCTTTCTTTCTCTTTCCCTCTTTTCTTTTTTGCTTGCATTACTTGTTTTTCTCTTTCTTGCTTGGCTTTTCTTTCTTTATCTCTCTTCCTTTCTTACATCTTCTTTCTCTCTCTTTTATTCTTTCTCCTTTACTTTTCGCTCTCACTCTTTCTTTCTTTTTCCCTTTTCTTTCTTTTTCTTTTTATTGTTTTTTCTTTTTCCGTCTCATTTTTCTTTTTTGCTTATTTCTCTTTTCTTTTTTGCTCGCTATCATTATTTTTTCTTTCTTTCTTATTTGCTTTACCTTTTTCTCTCTTTTTTTGCTTTCTTGCTTTTATTTATTTTCTCTCTCTATCTTTCTTGTTTAGCTCTCTCTCTCTCTCCCTCTCTCTCTCTCTCTGTTTCTTTCTTTCTTTCTTTTATATTTCCGTTTTTCCTTTTTACTTTATTGTCTTATTCCCGGATTTTTTTCCATTTTAGTTTTTTCTCTCCAAATTCTGTTGATTTAAGCCTTGCCTTTGTGACTGACGTTTGTTTACGGAAGAAGATTTCGTCATGCTCCATAAACGATCAACGGTTGCGACATGCGTCAAGGGCTGAGGAATATCACATTCAAATTATTGGGGGTCGGGGAAGAGAGAACACATTATCCCGTCATTTATAGTCTGCAGGCAAAGTTTGTAGATGTGGGTGGCCATGACCCTTGCTCGCACTTTTTGGCCCCATGTCAGACAAAGACTGCGCTAGTATAGTATGTAGCCGACCTTCTGAATATGGCCTGCGAAATTCTGTTACTGGTATAGTATGTTGCCTACCGCGTATTATAGGGAAGTATTATAACCGTCTGGTAAGTGTTAGGGTTAGGAAAAATAATTAGTTTCCATAATTAGCTAAATACTTATATCTATAAATCGACTTTTACTGGGATAGAACACATTCAAATCGGGTAAGACACATATTATACCAGAATCAAAGAGGTAGGCTACGTATTATAGTAGCGAAGATTGTTTTTACCATTGTTATTGATTTTCAAAAATTGACATTAAGCAACGCGTGTCACTGACTGGAAGAACAAAATCATCAATATAACTCAATGTTTCCACCGTCGGTGGTTCTGGGTACGACCGTAAACTGCATCCGGCAGCAAGGCTTCTAATTGGGAGATTGTGAGTAACATGGAACCACCTCTTAATTGCTGTTGTTACCAGGTCCACTCTGACCAAGAGTGATAGCATCTGTTAGGGTCCCAACTATGGGCAAATAGCTCTCCAAACAGGGGTAAAAACACTATGAAAGTATAAAAACGGACTTTTATTAAATATATACATAAAAACTTTTGAAGGAAAAATATTACCAATAAAACGTTTCTGAAAGAAAAATGTTACTAACAAAAATACGTTTCTGAAGGAAAAATGTTACCAACAAAAATACGTTATTGTAGGAAAAATGTTACCAACAGAAATACGTTTTTGAAGGAACAAATGTCACTAAAAATACGTTTTTGAAGGAACCAATGCTTCGGCATTAAATGACCCCAAGTAACACAAACCAAACCAAACATACCGTCGATCCTACCGCCCTGCTGTGGGCTGTATTATGTTGAAGGGGGCACTGAGAATTTTTATTTTATTTTAAAATGTGGTGAATATACTCAGGGGTGGTGGGCATTTACCCATTTTATTTTCTAATTTTCAAAATTATTTAATGATGTTTTTTTTTTTGTATATTGTTTGCTTTGATAAACTTAATTTATTACCTCTTGTTTTATATTTCCTTAAAAACTCCTATTTATCCAGAGCCCTTTTAGGTATTAATTTATTAGCTCAGTATTTACTAGTAATCCCACACCAAGGCCGTATGTAAGACTAGGTTGGTTTTTAACGTGAGAATTCCGAGACCTTAATTCATTATCTATAAAATTGAGCTAAACGTGACTAAGCAAAGTATGTGATGATTGTCGCCCCTGAACTAGAACTGTCTGATTTTAATAAAAAAAAAATCAAAAAAAAAAATCGCACGCTATCTCCGGCTGCGGCAGTTTGCACAACTCCCATGATCCAAGACTTTCAGTCACTGTGTCATTTTAGTGGCCGACTCATGCACCCGAAGAACACAAACTGTTGGGTGTTTTTATCGATTCATAATCTCTAGACTGGCTGCCATGCAAGACAAGAAGCACAGACAGGCCTGCTATTTAACCCATAGCTAGGAGGAGAAGAGATTAATATATACGGTATATACTCAAATATAATTGAAGTTTTCATTATCTGTTTTTGTTTTGTTTTGTTTTTTACGCAAAAAATAGGATGCCGCACTATACACGGATAACTTTTTTTTGAAAAGGTTAAAAATCATGCGTTTTCAGTGACCGATTGCACTATACACAAGTAATTTTTTATTTTCTGGAGGGGTTAAATTCATCGGCTGGGTCTACATTCTCCTAGCACCTTTAGCTAAACTTAACGGTACAGGTAAGGCAGGCATAAGCGAAAACAAATGTTAATTAAATGACATATGTGATACATGCTTGGACGATCATGTCTTGAAAGAGACATGACTGACTGGGCATGATTTTCCCCGCCGTATGTTGCTATTACTTCCTGTAGTAGACTGGTTGCCAGCCAAGGCTATAGATCTCAATTTGTCCTCCTATTTAACTCATATATGAAGGGAGAAGTGGCGGATTAATACCTTTACCAAGGGTATTTGCGTGTAAGTTAAAGCAACGAATTCAACTGGAATTCGAACTCGGCTCTCTAATTTCTCGTTCCGAGCCGATACACCACAACACAAAAGTATATGAAAATAAAAGTTCCGTATGTAAATTCTCGTTTCAGATATTTTACATTCAGTTTTTACATTTAAGTGTTTTTTCTCATCATTTCGGTATAGCTTTGTATGAAAAAGAATGAAGAATAATTATTTGCTATAACTATTACTATTTTTCGCAAAAAAATATTTGAAGTCGGCTTGTACACGTATACGGTGGTTCGCAACCACCGTGTCAATGGCACAGTTGCATGCCACGAAATATTCTAACGGCATATATGTGTGTGCGTGCATGTGTGTGTGTGTGCGTACGCGTGTGTGTGTGTGACTTCGTGTTTGTGCCTTTGTGTGTGTGTGCCTGTGCGCACGTTTGTGTTGGTGTGCCTTTGTGCGTACATGTGCCATTGTGTGTATGTGCATGTGTGTTCGTTTGTGCGTGTGCTTTTGTGCATGAGCGTGTGTGCATGTGCGTTCGTTTGTGTGTGTGTGCCTTTTGCGCGTGCGTGTGCCTTTGTGCGTGCGCGTACCTCTGTGTGTGTGTGTGCATTCGTTTATGTGCGTGTGTGCCTTTGTGCATGCGTGTAGGAGCGTTCGTTTGTGTGTATGTGTGCTTTTGTGCGTACATGTGCCTTTGTGCGTATGTGCATGAGCGTTCGTTTGTGTGTGTGCCTTTGTGCGTGCGTGTGCCTTTGTGTGTGTGTGTGTGTGTGCATTCGTTTATGTGTGTGTGTGCCTTTCTGCTTGCGTGTGCCTTTCTGTGTGTGTGCATGTGCGTTCGTTTGTGTGTGTGTGTGCCTTTGTGTGTATGTGCATGAGCGTTCGTTTGTGTGGGTGCCTTTGTGCGTGCGTGTGCCTTTGTGTGTGTGTACATTCGTTTATGTGTGTGTGTGTGCCTGTGCATGTGCCTTTTTGTGTGTGTGTGTGTGTGTGTGTGTGTGTGTGTGCCTTTGCCTTCAGTTGTGTGTGTGTGCCTTTGCGTGTATGTGTGTCTGTGTTTGTGTGGAGCTAGTAATACTACTGTCTATTCTTCCCTATTCTTCAATTGTGTTATTCTAAATACAAAGTCTTAACATTCATTTTTTAAAAGGTATTTTAATTTTTTTTTAACTTAACATTTTAAAATTGTTCTTTTTTGAATAAATGAATATTAACCTTATTCCATTTAATTGTATTCAACATTCTTTGTTTAATTCAAAATTTATTTTTTTATTAAAAAATAAATAAAAGTATACCCTTTAAAAAGATTGCTCAGGGAGCCGTGATATTTTCATTTGTTCTTAAGTGTGCCGTTGCTTAAAAAGATTGAGAAACAATGCCAGTGGATATACGGTAACTTACCTATGGGTAATTGTGTGTGAATGAACGTAACAAACTCGACTGGAATTCGAAAACGGCTCGCCGATTTCTTTTTCTGAGCCTTTTACACTACACGCACATCCCGTGTTTAATATCGAATCAATCAAGTACGGAATAAATATTGAATTACAATAAAATATTAGTTGTCGTTCATTCAGCCATTTTAATTATCGTCTTGTTTTTATCAATTGATCGAGAAGTTTAGCCTGGTTTCACCCGGGTAGTTTAAGGAATAATAAGAATAAAAAACATATGATGAATTTACATAGCAAATACTTCCACAATGTCCACCCTCGTTACTTTTATAGATATAGACTAGCAGTTTAGCCTGGTTTCACTCGGGTAGTTTAAGGAATAATAAGAATAAAAAACATACGATAAATTTACATAGCAAATACTTCCACAATGTCCACCCACGTCACATTTATAGATATAGATAACAATGTAGAATGTCTCTATTAGATTAGGGTGGGAGGGGGAGTGGCAACATATATAGATATAGATAATAAAACGTGGGGTGATCGATTCTATATTATATCCCAGTTTTGTATTCATAAACATTTTGCTGAATATATATATATATATATATATATATAGAAGGTTATGGTAATAATTTTTTTTGTTGGTAATATCTTTCCTTCAAAAGTATATATATATATATATATCTTTTTATAAAAGTTTATTTTTCTGTGTATATTATTATAAAATTTTATTTTAGTTTTGATACTTTCATATTATTTTTGCCAGTTTGTCCATAACTGGGACCCTATCAGGTGCTACCACTCTGGATCAGAGTGAACCTGAGAACAACAACAATTAAGCATTTAACTATTTAGATACTGCAATAATAAAGGGTGAAAAATGAGACATATATATGATGGTGCATAGGCAAAAGAAAAAAATCCTTTCAAAAAATGAGCAATGTATAAAGAGATAGAAAAG
Organism: Ascarosepion bandense; assembly: GCA_037127315.1. Taxonomy (NCBI): domain Eukaryota; kingdom Metazoa; phylum Mollusca; class Cephalopoda; order Sepiida; family Sepiidae; genus Ascarosepion; species Ascarosepion bandense. The sequence continues at coordinate 84,035 of JBBBDQ010029196.1, read as the reverse complement.
ATATGTATAATAAAGAAAGAAGGCTTAGAGAATTTAACACTCGTCAGGCATATCGAGATAAGAGAACCAAAATAAAGCAGCAAGGAACATACTTGACAAATTTGAACAAAGGAATGGCGGGAAAAACAAGATAGAGAGAGAGAGAGTGAGAGAGAGAGAGAGAGAGAGAGAGAGAGAGAGGGTGGTTGCAGAGAATCACCAAAGGATTTTCTGGCGTGTAAAAGACACCTAGAGGTACCAGCAGTGTAACGGATGTCTGCGTTGTAACTAGACTTAGTGAACAGACTCCAATTCGCATACCAGTTCAATCTATTAAATTCACTTTCACACTAACGCATTTGGGAAAGGCATGAATACCTTTCTTCTTTCCACTTTCATCTATGAATTAAATAATTATATACAAATCAGTCATCCGACTATGCATTGAATACTGATCTTCCTTTCCTGACGGCTACAATCTCCAAGAATTTAAATGCAACGTCAATTCCTATCTCGTGTTTACTTGACTCCAGTACTTCTCACGTCCTTTCCCCATCGCCTCGTGTATCTTGTTGTTCTCTCCCCTCACTCTACCCTCGCTACTGTCTTCACATTGGTATTTCTGTCCTTCTTTTGCCCTTTTCCCGACACCCACTTTAATTGGTTTGTCTTTCTCTTCGCTCACCATCTGCTTAAATTTTCACTCTTCTCAGGTGTAGCCCTTTGCGCATCAGTGGCGGTATCGCTTTCTTTAGGATAAAACGATTAAAAAGAATTAATCCTAGCAGTTCCAAGACAGGGAGAGCATGTTTAAAATTCTGAGTTTCAAACAGTGGGGAAAACAACGGAGAACGACAATATCTTTCATATCAAGTCATATCAATTCATAAAGAAAAGGAATATGTGGAGGGTCGTGATCGCCTACAAACATAAAGTAACATGGCATTAAAAAAAGGCATTGACAACATTTCTTTAAATCTAATACCGGAAGCTATACGCATTGGAGCTCTGAACAAAGTCTAAATAGTTTTGCTTTTAATGCATAAACAAAACACTTTAAATTAATGAAAAGGGAACCACAAGATAAATTATTTGCTAAAAATCGGGTAACCCAATCCCCGGCTTCAAACCATTAACTTAACATTAAGCTGGATTTAAGTGTGCCAAATTTGACAACTGACCAATTTAATCCGCCACGAGTTTACGTTTTACAAGTGATGACCAGAAAATGAAACATAAACAAAGTTAACCATTATTTTTATTTTATTTTATTTAAAGAAGTTTGTTTTCCTAGCAGGAAATAAGCTGTAATTACTCGAGATATTCACCGTTTCTATGAACAGGGTTATGAGTTATTTTTCTTCCTTGTTTCTGTTTGGAATTAAATAAGAAGGGCCCAAATAAGAAGTGCGTGGGGCGTAGAATCAGTCACTCAGTAAAGTGCCATACGGGATACTCGCTTTGGGCGATCATGTCTCGATAGAGACATGACTGACTGGGCAAAAAATTATCCCGCAGTAGGCTGCCATGGCTTTCTGCGGTAGAATGGTTGCTAGCCAAGGCTATTGAAAACAATCTGTCCTGTTATCTGACTCATAGCTAGAGGGGGAAAAAGATGTATTATATTATTACGTATTAATTAGTGAGGGATCAGTTTATTACTTCATAACAATAGAAAACCGATCCCCTACTTTATGACCAGTAGAAGACTTAATTATGATTCCAACTATTATATTCAGTCAGTTAAGTGCCATACTTGATACACACTTGGGCGATCATGTCTCGAAAGACACATGACTGATTGAACAGAAGATTATCTCGCAGTAGGTTGCCATTGCTTTCTGCGGTAGACTGGTTGCCAGACAAGGCTATAGAACCCAATCTGTCCTAATATTTAACCCATAACTGGAGGGAAGAGACGGATTAATACCTTTCCCAAGGGTATTTGTGCGTAAGTGAATGCAAGGAATACAACTGGAATTCGAACTCGGCACCCCGATCTCTTGTTCCGAGTCGATATCTACTGCACTACAAATGGATGTTTTTTTTTTTGAAAAGAGAAAATACTTTGATAAAATGCTTAAGATTCTGTAAAGTTGGATTTTTATCGCTCGGAAAGTGAGTTCAGCATGTTAAGTTCAGTTCTCTCGCTATTCTGTTTCGTTCTCTTCACTTGGAAAACAAGACATGAATACGTCTTTCCCTATGTATAGATTAAATAGCAGGATAGACTGGGTTTTCTTGCCTTGAGCTAATAACAACCTAGGAAATGTAGAACTGAACTCAAAACCAGTCAGAAGAGGAATGGGTTCTGTTATACTATCCGTTCCAAGACATACTAAATACTGTTATGGATAAAACACATATGTTACCCTTACTATACTAATAGACTAAATGGCTTGTGGTGTGGCGTGTCGTAAATTCGATTTTAAGGAGCTTTTCTCCATCCACTTTTGAGTTTCAAGTAAACTGCTTGGGACATTTATTCATTTTTTGAGAAACATCACCCGGAATAGCCTTAATTCAATTACCCCTATTATCAAAAATTAATTTCTTTCTATCCCATGATTTAGGCTAAGAGTATTCTTGAGCAAAGCATTTTATTACTGCTACAATCAGAGTGTGGTACCTTTTTAAAATGTTATGTCCACAGACAAACAAATAAACACACAAAATGTAAAAGAATATGGATTGTATTTTCTGTACAAATGTTTTAAAGCGAAAACACGGCGAGACAAGTTTGAATTCTAGTCGAGTTCGTAGCATTAATTTTCGCATTAAGATACTTGGAAAAGAGATGAACTAACCATTTCTCTCCCACCTATGAGTTAAAAAGCAACAGGATTTTCCATCCGGAGTTAGCAATCAGTATAGGTCAGTAGTAAATTCGAAACCGTATATATAGCAGTCCAGACTGAATTTCTCATCCTTGATTAGCAATCAGTATAGGACAGCGCTAAGTTCGAAACCGTATATATAGCAGTCCAGACTGGATTTCCCATCCTTGATTAGCAATCAGTATAGGACAGCGCTAAGTTCGAAACCGTATATATAGCAGTCCAGACTGGATTTCCCATCCTTGATTAGCAATCAGTATAGGACAGCGCTAAGTTCGAAACCGTATATATAGCAGTCCAGACTGGATTTCCCATCCTTGATTAGCAATCAGTATAGGACAGCGCTAAGTTCGAAACCGTATATATAGCAGTCCAGACTGGATTTCCCATCCTTGATTAGCAATCAGTATAGGACAGCGCTAAGTTCGAAACCGTATATATAGCAGTCCAGACTGGATTTCCCATCCTTGATTAGCAATCAGTATAGGACAGCGCTAAGTTCGAAACCGTATATATAGCAGTCCAGACTGGATTTCCCATCCTTGATTAGCAATCAGTATAGGACAGCGCTAAGTTCGAAACCGTATATATAGCAGTCCAGACTGGATTTCTCATCCTTGATTAGCAATCAGTATAGGACAGCGCTAAGTTCGAAACCGTATATATAGCAGTCTGAACTAGATTTTCCATCTATGGTTGGCAACTAATATAGAAGATCGCTGATAATTTTCTTGCATGCTTACACGACGTCAGCACTTCAAGCCTCTCATTCACTAAAATAACTTGCTTCGGCAAAGTCGCTAACTTCTCATGCAGACACAATCATTATCCCTTGGAAATGTTTGTCTTACTGCTTTCTTAACTGCATTTTTCTACAGATATATAAGGATTACGGTGATATCACGTTGGAACACCGATTCTTATACGATCACTGAAGTTAAGCAACGTTGAGCCTGGTCAGTACTTATGTTATTTACTGCCGTTTGATCTGACCAAACAATTAGAAGCACATATATATGTAACATGTTTACATTTGTTGACATTACGATACATTTAAGAGCAGATATGGTTTTTACTATGAATCAAAAATTGTGTTATAGGCTTAATTTGACTTCGTTTAGACTGATCGTCACTTGTGGTCGAGAGGGCTAAGACGCGCCAGATCACTTGGTGGCTTCCCCTATGTGGATAGGGGTCGCAGTTTCGAATCCTGCCGAATGACACATTTTCGCAACAAAAATTTATTGTAAATAATCAAGCCGGTAGAAATAAATATATAATACTGTTTTATTATAAACAGAATATCTACTTAAATACGAGTATCGATCAAAAATAATATTCAAACAAATCATTTCAAATTGTCGGTTGTTTATAACCAATTTCGTTAATTTCCGTAACATTTTGACATTACGATACATTTCAGAGCATATATGGTTTTTACGAAGAATCGAAAATTGTGTTTTAGGCTTAATTTGACTTCGTCTAGACTGATCGTCATTCCTGGTCGAGAGGCCTAAGATGCACCAGATCACTTGGTGGCTTTCCCTATGTGGATAGGAGTCGCAGGTTCAAATCCTGCCGAATGACACACATTTTTGTAAATAATCAGGCCAGTAGAAATAAATATATAATACTGTTTGATTAAAAACAGAATATCTACTTAAATACGAGTAATAAATATATTATAATATTCAAATAAATCATTTCACATATATAAATATAATATTATATATTTGTTCTTCGTCGGTAACGCTTGTATGGATCAGGAGGTCAGCCAAAGAGAGATCACGCACACGAACGAGCCATCGGGTGTCGGAAGACAGCGGGAGTTCCCTGTCTCTTCAATCAAGCATTCTAGACTTTCAGTCAGTTAAGTGCCATACGTGATACACGCTTGGGCGATCATGTCTCGAAAGAGACATGGCTGACTGGGCAGAATATTATCCCGCAGTAGGTTGCCATTGCTTTCTGCGGTAGACTGGTTGCCGACCAAGGCTATAGAACCCAATCTGTCCTGCTATTTAACCCATAACTGGAAGGAAGAGACGGATTAATACCTTTCCCAAGGGTATTTGCGCGTAAGTGAATACAATGGATTCAACTGGAATTCGATAGTCTTAAAACTTCCTCTTTTTCGATTTGTTGCTTTATTGACGTCATTAACAGCCGGATATATCTGTCAACCACCCTTGACCTTGGTTGACTTTTATCAAGAGCCGGATGTATCTGTCAACCATATCCTTGCCGTCCATCGCCTTACAAGCCGGTTGTTAGTTGTACTTTTGTTGTTGTTGTTGTTGTTGTTGTTGCACTTTGTTGATATCATCTACGGTCGAATATATTTGTCAACAACTCTTTTCTTGGTCTTACATGTAACTCTATTTTCAGATGGATGGTATTAATCTTAAACGATTTTCAAGATCAGAAGAGATTTCTCTAAAATTGGAGAATACAGTTATTTTTGTCGGGGAAAGTAGCCGAAATGTTAACAAGTGAAAAATACAGATACAAGAATTCATTGAAGGCAAAAATTTTTTTTTTTTTTGGGGGGGGGGGGGGGGAAGTAATCGAATTTATCAAAATTAGTTACCTAATTCTAGTCAATATATATGTCAGTGGGTTTTGACGATATGTGACCCTAGGTCAAAATACGACCTTGAGAATTCCCTGTGTACTAATAACCAGGAGAGTTGATAAGAACAGGTAAACATAAACAGGGAGTGGGTTTTCCTCCACTTCCCCTGGAAGCTGAAATGTCGAATGTAATTTTCATTTTGAGCTGGTAAGGGTTATAAAGTGAGGCAAAGAGAAACCCCATACCTAACTTCCCCCTCCCCCAGTTCTGATGCCTGTTTAATAAAACCAGGGTGCAAGACAAAATGGGTTAGTTCAGCCCCCGTGTTTGGAATGAGAAGGTAGAAAGAGATTTGAATGGCGGTTTGAATAATACGGTCGGACTGAAACATACGTGCTGCTAAAAGACAATTGAGTAAACCCCGACTCAGAAAACATTGTTATTGAAGTAATTTTACAATACCAACCAACTGTTGAGTGTCACCAGCTTGAGTTGCTTGTAAATCTTATAATTATTCGATATATATAAATACACCTTGTAGTAGATTGTAATTTGTACATGTTCTAAACTATAATTTATAATAAATATTCATAGCTTTATTTTTATATTGAGCACTCTTTTAAATGAATGTTTTGAACGTTGTTAATATTTTCTTCGTTCCTTATTCACTTGGATATATATATAAATATATATAAATCTACACCGTGTCGATGCAGTTTTAAATTTGTTTTTCATTATATACAAATCCCTCGCATGTCTGGACCAGCCTCGTCTAGACATAATAAGCAATCCTGCTTTGGCTAATCCGAGATCAATAGCACAACGTGGGCGGAATCGACTGAAGACCAGAAAACAGGGATTGAGTTATATACGTACGTCCGTATGTAACTGTTCTCTGTCGATCAAGGTAATATATTACACCTAGATGGGTGGCCGCTTTGTTAATATCAGGAGCTTTAAGCTTAGATGTGCGGATCATGTAGTGGATAACGGATTAAAATTTGAAATCTTAGAGCCGAGTTCGTTATATTCGCTTACGCGCAAATTAAATAATTTCAGCTCTTCTTCCTGTTCATATTTGTGGGCTAATTAGTAGATCTATTATCATTAAATCATTATTATTGTTCCAAAAATTTTACGACCCTAAGATATTTAACAGCTTTAAATAACCTGGAAATCTATATATATAAAAGGCAATCTGTGAGCCTGTTCCCGATGCATGCCTACATTTTTTAAGCTACGCCATTCAAACTTTCTAGGCACACATATCTACAGAGAAGCCAGGTTGGCACATACTTTTTGAGTTTAAGTTCAGTAATTTTTACCTTTCGCATTTTTTGGCCAACGGAGTCGATTGTTTACATTTGCTCTGTAAAACATCTAAGATCTAAGATTGTTGCTAGATTACGTCACAGAAATCAAATCACACATGTCAAACGCGACTAAAAAATGAGCCTTTATATTTAAATTTTATTCCGACATTTTAAAAATTCATTTTGTCAACAAAAAAAATGTGAAAAATTTTCCCAGTTATTTTGAAACAAAAGAAATATTTTTAAAAAAAAGAAGTGTTTTTTCAAATAAATGCAAAATATGTAATAAAAAGGGGGTAAATTCTCATTTTAGGACCCGAAGGCTAATGTCCCTTCAGACTTTTCCAAAATAGTCTTATTTCTGTACAAATGTATATGCTGAACTCAAATCAGCAATTAGATATTGAAGAAACCGACCTTTTTTATGTTAACAACCAGAAAAAATATTGGATTTCTTCTCGCCCATTACCGGCTTAGTGAGAGACATTTGCTGCTGAACGATTTTAGGCGTATGAAGAAAATTTGGGCCTATTTACTTCCATGACAGAAAATTCCTTGTAGAAATTGGGACGCGATTTATTTTATTTTATTTTATTTTATTTTATTTTTTTTTTTGGTACTTAATTTCAGAAGAAAGTTATTGGCATTGAAACAAGTGAAAAAAATAAGTTATTTGCGTGTGTTTGCGTATATAAGGGATAATAGCCTTCGGGTCCTAAAACGAATATTTACCATGTCTACATTTTTAAATATTCTTCGAAAATTTCTGAAATTCATTTAGTCAACAAAATATATAAATTTTGAAACAAGAACAAACGCAATGTTGATTACCATGTCCCACAAAACATCAACTCACGTTTACGCAAAACAAAAGAAAATAGATTTTTTAATGGAATTTTTTAACAATTTTTAAACAACAATTTTTTATATAATTCTTTTTTTATATAACTGAGTTTTAAAGTGAGGCGCCGACCACAAGCGCTCGGAAATCGCAACACGCTGCATTAATCATGTAATTAAAAATGTTCTGAGTTGCACGGGCAACGCCGGGCTATGATGCTAGTTGTTGATAAACCGTAAATAACAAAACTACCATTTAATCAAATCCACACACACACACACACACACACACACACACACACACACACACACGATTTGTTCTGCTGAGTGGTTGGATAGTGAACTCGCCAATTTCCAAAGTATTATTGAAGGTAACGGTTACCCTAGTAATGTTTCTAAACTTGTGATTACTAGGAAAATCAGACGTTTTAAAGAACCAGCAGTCTACAGACCTAGTCGCTGTCCAATTTATTTAAAATTACCATGTCTTGGTAGAAAGTGTAAGTTCATAAATGACAAACTTTCGGCATGTGTTTCGTCGTGTTGCTTTTCAGTTAAGTTGCCTGTTGTGTTTCAAACTCGAACTGTGTTTCCTTCTTTCACTGAAGATAGGTTGTCCTATTTTCGCAAAAACTCTGTAGTTTATAGATACAAATGCCGTTGTGAAGCGGTGTACATAGGGCAGCACATTCCCACAAATATACGTTCGGGTAGTCCTATATGGTCTTTAAGAACAACTCGGGCTGTTCAAGAATCGGTCATCGGACAACATTTACTGGAAGACAGTGCCCGCTCGGCCCATCATTTACGTGTTTTAGAGGCTGTTTATTTGAAGATCCATCAGCATAGCCTGTTCAGACTGAAGAATCATTTCATTCGCTCCTTACGATTGTTGGAGGGATTGCGAGATATTTTTTTCCATTTTATTACTCTTTTAGAAATATGTGTTTACACCCTACTTACATTTTAATTATTTTTATATCTTTAAATGTTGTATGATTTGATTCGTTTGTTTAACGGCTTATGAAATTGTTGTATGTTCTTAGCTAGGTTTTGTGCCGAGGTACCCCCGATGAATATCGAAAGTCGATAATCGAATAAATCATATTATAGAAGAAGTGGTCCGATTTTAAACAAATTTGATACACTCATAGACAAAGACATAAGAAACGATATTCAGAAGTTTCAAGGTTGCAGTTCTTACAATAGTACAGAAAGTCGATAATATATATATAAAGCAAGATGTTTGTGTGTGTGTCTGTTTATCTGCGTGTATGTCTGTATATTTTCAGCCTATTATTGGGATGTTATTAACAACGTAAAAGAAACGACAACTATCACAGAAATTACTGGCTGAATCCCGACTATATAAGGGAACAGGAGGATGCTTTAAATTGTATCTAAGTGAAAAACTACTAATCTTACAGCGAATGGGTGGCCATCTGATGAATAAGAGAAACGAGCTTATGGTCGTATGTAGACATAGGTATAAGTATTTAATTAAAAACATACATACGGGGTAGAAGACACCAATGGATTAAATGTCAGAATATAGCTATTGGTTTTATATTTGATGTTCCCAGTGTTTGTTTTATCACTTGAAACTTTAAGTAACCGATTGTTATATTATTGTCTTAGTAATATTATTATAACATATTATAACCACATATTGTAACGAAAGACATGACTTACCTTGGAATTCAAAATCTGCAAGATAATAACAAAAAAGAAAGATGGCCGCTATTGAAGACACAATTTATGCGCGCCAACTCGTCCAAAACGAGGTGATGTTTGCACACATGGAAATTTTCGCCGTCTTGGAATGGCATAAAAAGCAGGTGCCAGCGCTACAGTGGAGAGCGGATTTTTTTCGGTGGATTGTGTGTGTCGATGTTGCCGATTGACAGTCAGACTGACAAAGTGGAAGTAGGAGCGGCTTAGTTAGTGTCTGTTTCTCAAATGCCCTGTGTAACGGGCCGAGAAAGTGAAACCTGAAATCCATTTTCTTGAGGCGACCAAAAAAAGAAAGAACAGCTGGCCTGCCGGCGAGCAAGCGTCGCACTGCAGTTTTTAGCCCCACCCCCATCATCATTCATCTTTTTTTTATACTACAAGTGTGGTCTGAAAAGTTCATAGACTGACTGTAAAGGAGTGATGCTAAAACTCTGAAACCTTGCAGCATTAATTTGTTTCAACTCTTTTTATTTATAACTGACTTTTCCTTTTTTTTCTTTAGTTAATCTCTAATCGGCCTGTTAAAAAAAGACTGTACCTCCTGTTGGTCAAAACAGCCATCAACAACAGACATGACGTCCGCATCACTGCGATTCAAGTGTGATTTTTCATGTTGGGGAACAGAGGATAGTCAGATGGGGCTAAACCAGAAGAATAGAGATCGTGATCAACTAGTTCAGAGCCATAGTCACACACACTATAATCAATGTGCTGGAGCATTGTCCTGATGGAACAAGAAACCCTTTCGTCAATTTCCCTGGTCGTTTGTTCCTAAAAGCCTCAGGGTTGGTTGGTATGGCTTTTTTGAAGTCAATAAATACTATGCATTTTGCATGTCCAAAAAATGAGACCCTCGCCCTCCCTGCAGAGGAAACAACCTTGACCTTCTGTGGAGCATGTGCGAAGGGTTGTTTGCACAGCACGGATTATCTCTTGCTTAGAGTGATGAACCCAACAATCATCTTTGGTTATGAAACATTCAAGGAAATGTAGCAGTGACTTGCGTTGGCGGCCCAAACGGGCCAGAGTCGGGTGTATGTTTTGTAAGGGAGTGTGATGACAACGAATTGGCGTGGTAAACAGAATTGGTGTCGCTTATAGCCGTTTATATTTACTGTGGTGAGCGCTTATTGGTTGAGTGGAAGCCAGGTCGAGTGCATAAAACGCGGTATTCTCATTTTGAAGGTGCGTCGTTGTTTTTATTCGAGCTGCTCTTCGCGTGAGAATAGCGTTTCGGAGATTAAGACAAGACTTGTGAATTTGGTTTGCCTGTTTGGAATACTTTCTTGTGGTTGCTTCCGACCAACACATATTTTTTTTTTTTTTTGCAACAGGAAATCAGCTGAATCTGCCTCAGCGATTGGCCTTGATCAGGTGACAGATAGATCTGAAAGCCACCGAGCAGAAATCTTTATGTCAGTTTCATTGTGCTAAATAACCTGAAGTTTTTTTCGGGATATGCTAATAGCATTGGGTATTTACATTTTATGAATCGTCCGTCATCCATCATCATTTGGGGAAAACGGTTTCTGATTTCCTCGGAGTGGCAGGTGCAGAACATCCAGATCTTCGGTCATCTTTATCACTTTCTCTTCTCATCCGAAATTCAGCTTCTCATTTCTGCATTGTTGATAAATCTGGAGTGCTAATAATTTTGTCAGCATGATTGTCGTTATGATGTTGGCATAATAGGATCGAGTAATGCCTTTGATGTGCGTTGTGGCGCAGTGGATATCGGCTCGGAACGAGAAATCGGGGAGCCGAGTTCGAATTCCAGTTGAATTCCTTGCATTCACTTACACGGAAATACCCTTGGGAAATGTATTAATCCGTCTCTTCCTTCCAGTTATGGGTTAAATAACAGGACAGATTGGGTTCTATAGCCTTGGCTGGCAACCAGTCTACCGCAGAAATCAATGGCAACCTCCTGCAGGATAATCTTCTGCCCAGTCAGTCATGTCTCTTTCGACACATGATCGCCCAAGCGTGTATCACGTATGGCACTCAACTGACTGACTGAATAGTTGGAAAGACAATTAAAGTTTCTAATGGGCATAAAATGGGGGATCGGTTTTCTATTGTTATCAAGTAATAAACTGACACCCCTCTAATTAATACTTAATAATATAATTCATATCTTCTTCCTCTAGTTATGAGTCAAATAATAGGAGAGATTGGGTTCTATAGCCTTGGCTGGCAACCAGTCTACCGCAGAAATCAATGGCAACCTACTGCGGGATAATCTTCTGCCCAGTCAGTCATGTCTCTTTCGAGATATGATCACCCAAGTGTGTATCACGTATGGCACTTAAATGACTGACTGAATGACTTCTGCTAGCATCAGACTACTTCATTATTAAGAAATATATATCAGGCTGGACGACACATAAATATCGATAATTAGTTTATGTTCTATATTATCGAACAGATTTAAGCTAAAATAACGGAAGGCATTTTTATGTTGAAGAACACTTCATGTGTAATCTATCTAAACTTATTTGTAAATGAAACTTTGTCTGTGTGTGTGTGTGTGTGTGTGTGTGTGTGTGTGTGTCTGTGTGTGTGTGTCCCTTACCTATAGACTTCAAAACGGCTGAACCGATTTTCTTGAAAATTTACACAGTTGCACTATAAGCGTCTGTGAGTGTTCTTAGCTAGGTTTTGTGTTGAAATACCCCCGATAAATATCGAAAATTGATAATCAAAACATCAGATTATAGAAGGAGTGGTCCGATTTTAAACAAATTTGATACACTCATAGACAAAGACATAAGAAACGATATTCAGAAGTTTCAAGGTTGCAGTTCTTACAATAGTGCAGAAAATTTTATATCGATACCAGGAAATCAAAATTTGACTTACATCCATTCATTTTTCTTTCAGTCTACGGTTTCGCTTTAACTGGAAACAACTATTGCTTTTTAGTCTTTCGTGCCAACGTCCAAAGAGTCTGAGCTCCAGGACCATGGATTAGTTTTAAAGCTTTCATTGCACCCGAGCAACACCGGGCTATACTGCTGGTGTTTTTTTTATTATCGAACAAATTTAAATTAAAATAACGGAAGGCATTTTTATGTTGAACAACACTTCATGTGTAATGTTTATTGAATGATGCTTTGTAAACTACATCGAGGTTTCGTACTTCGAGCTAGTTGGTTACTATGAGTGTGCCATCGACTCAAACAGTACCTCTCCTTTGAGAGGAGACTGAAATCATTACCAGGTGTCTAAGGCGTCCCCAAGAGGGGGAAGTGCGGAATAGGCTTGTGCAATTTTTTTACCGTTTTTCCGAAAGCTAACATTCAAAATTCAATATTGTTTTGCGACGAATATTACCGGTCATAATTATTAGGCCATCCCAGTGTTTAAAAAAATGATGTATTTCATACTATTTTTTAGTATTTATTGCCAAGTGAATAATTGTAAATGAAACTAGAATAGTTCTTTTGTTTATACTGCACAATAACATGTGCATCAAATGAATTTATAAATATTTAATAATTACCTATATTACAGTTTCATCAATGAAAGAATGAAGAAAATTTATGGTGATTCAGATAAATTCATCTTTGCTTCCTTGCCTTGTAAAATTTTGCAAAGTAATAATAACAAAAGAACAATTCTCTTTTCATTTAGAATTATCCACTTGGCAAATAAATCCTAAAAATAGTATGAAATACATAATTTCTTTTAAAAAAACTGGGGTGGCCTAATAAATATGGCCGGTAGTGCGTATATATATACACTAACGTGTTTTTAAAAAATGATGTATTTCAAACTATTTTTAGTATTTATTGCCAAGTGAATAATTGTAAATTAAAATAGAATGGTTCTTTTGTTAATACTGCATAATAACATGTGCATCAAATGAATTTATAAATATTTAATAATTACCTATATTGCAGTTTCATCAATGAAAGAATGAAGAAAGTTTAGGGTGATTCGGACGAGTTCATCTTTTCTTCTTTGCCTTGTAAAATTTTGCAAAATAATAATAACAATAGAACCATATTATTTTTATTTGGCAATATATACTAAAAATATTATGAAATACACCGTTTTCTTTAAAAATTTGGGGTTGCCTAATAATTATGGCCGGTAGTGTAGGTGCACAGGTAAATAACTACTCGGGGGTCATGAAGAGATAGTTCTCAAAGGCAGAGGAGAAACGAACGCGATTACGGTCGAACAAAAAGAAACACTGGGAAGTTGCTGAAGTAATCTCCCTTTAGACGCAGAGGCTGTTACACAAATATCAGTACGTTAAGCCACAGCTGACGCTGTTTTAAACTAAGTCCCGATTGGTTTTATTCATTGTCTGATCCAAGAGACAGCCAAAAAGATTTATGGGAAATATGTAAATGATATAAAAATTCAACCCCCACAAAATACGTAGAATTTACGAAGAATTAAGGCCTCCCAAATTTCTTCCAAAAACTGTTTAATTCATAAGCAGAGCAACAATAAATCAATAAATGTTCTGTACATTTCTCGAACATCTGGTCCTGACGAGTGTTTTTACACGTAATTCTGGAGTCGGTCAATCAGATAACGCTATTTCTGGCCAGGAGTTAATCCAAACTATTTCAGTATATATACTAATCCAAGCTATTTCAGTATATATACTAATCCAAGCTATTTCAGTCACCAGGCATATATACTAATCCAAATTATTTCAGCCACGAGGTATATATAATAATCCAAACTATTTCAGCCACGAGGTATATATACTAATCCAAGCTATTTCAGCTATCAGGTACATATACTAATCCAATCTATTTCAACTATCATGTATATATACTGATCCAAACTATTTCAGCCACCAGGTATATATACTAATCCAAGTTATTTCAGCCACCAGGTATATATACTAATTCAAGCTATTTCAGCCACCAGGTATTTATACTAATCCAAACTATTTCAGCCACCAGGTATATATACTAATCCAAACTATTTCAGCCACGGGAGAAAGACCGAGATTACGGTCGAACAGAAAGAAACACTAGGAAGTTGCGACAGCGTACACACTACATCGCATGGGGTGAAATAATTAAAAAGAAAAAATACCTTTACAATGTTAAAAGTTAAGATTTTACAACAACTCTGGAGTTTTCTTATTTTTAACGCGTTGTCCTTTCCTTTTCAGGTCTATCCTCAATCGGCAAACACGGCTGCTGTGGGGGGCAAGAAACTGTCCGGGATGGTCACGGTCAGCAGCTAACGCCTTTCTACGTACACGTGCTTCAGCCACATCAGCTCGCCTCTTCTCCTCAAAGTTGTTTATTGCCCGATAAGTGAGGGCGCACCAACTAGGCCTATCCATCGCACGCTGCTCTAGCTGTTTGTGAGGAAGCCAGAGTTTCTAATGTAGGACTTCATACAGTTCTTGTGTGATCAGCCTTGATTCCGCTTCCCAGAGCAGGGTTCGCTATACATACACTGCTTGGTCAGTCTGTGGTCATCCATCCAGATCACGTAACCAACAAGTGGAGGCAGCTACCAGTGAGAAAATTACCTCTGTCTTTCCGAGGCTGATGGTAGGTCCAAAAAGACAAGAGACTTCCACGAACTTATTCACAACCGCTACTCTAAGTACGACAATGCTAATTGACTGAGATTTAATGAACAGTGGTGAAAACTCTATGAGAGGTCCATTCGGCATTTATCAACAGAGTCAGGCCTTCAAAAACATTCCTAAACGAAGTATAAAAAAAAAATTAGCGAGAAATTAAACAAATCTTCAGTTTTAGAAAACGGATCGTCTAACAAAAATCAGAAGAGGGAAAACAGTAAATAAAACATGGCCGATGTAAAATATTTTAACGTTTTCTTTTTACAGTATTTTTCTTCTTTTCAGCTTATTTCTTTATTGCAGATAATGTAATTCGTTTTTAATTCACGCATATAATAAATTGCAAGCGTTTTATTGTTGTGTTTTATACCAAATTAAAAATCAAGTCTCCACAGCTGTTTTAAATTTAATCTCGCTCTTCATTTAGTTAACATGTGGAATGATTGTAATCTGTACAACATTCGCGACGACGTTTATCTTTCTTGCCATAAAATTTAGACATTTTATTTGAGGCTGGACGTTAATCGATTGTAAAGTTTGTTTTTTGTTTTTATCTAAGTTGGCTATAAACTGCTTGTTAGCTGAAATGGTTGGAGCGAGTGTTGTGTGTTCAAATCCAAACAGACTTTTATTCCCACTGCAGCAATATGACTGATGCAACAGTTTGTCTCCATTTAATTCTTTATTTACTAGTTTTATCTTTGCACAAATAAGAGAGGTAAGATTGTGTTTCGCCAGTTAGTTTTCGGTGCCCTTGCATTTAATGGGCTCCAATAACCATCCGTCGCACGCCTGAAAACATTTAAGTAACAAGTCAGTTAGTTAAGTGCCACACGTGATACACGCTTTGGGCGATCATGTCTCGAAAAAGACATGACTGGCTGGGCAGACGATTATCCCGCAGTAGGCTGCTCTTGCTTTTTGCGGTAGACTGGTTGCCAGCCAAGGCTATAGAACCTAATCTGTCCTATTATTTAACCCATAACTGGAGGGAAGAGACGGATCTTTCCGAATGTTATTTGTGCGTAAGTGAATGCAAGGAATTCAACTGGAGTTCGAACTCGGCTTCACCGATTTGTCGTTCCGAGCCGATATCCACTGCACCACAACGCACATCCTAAGTAACAAGGCAGACCTTAAACTATGTCAACCACGGGACTAATCCAAATTATTTCAGCAACGAAACATATATACTTTTTAAAATTTATTTTTTTTAATGGTATCAGCTCGAGCAAGGCGGTAATTCGAAATTAAACTTAAAAGTTTGAATTTGTAAAAAAAATTAGAATTTTCCGTTAAAGACATTATAGCGCCAAAAATCTTTATTATTATTATTGTTATCATGGGTAGTTTACTACTATTGCTTTTATTTCTATTAAGAATAGTTGTATAATAATATTATTTTAATGTTAAAGTATATATATATTATTTTTTCAAAATTAATTTTTGAATTATTATTAATTTTTATTCACTTATCGTTGTATATTGTCTTCATTATTAGGATTATTATTATTATCATTATTATCATTATTATTATTATTATTAGGTTTTGTATTATTTTTTTATACATTTTATTTTTTATGCATTTTATTTTATTATTATTATTACTTTAATGCTTCTATATATTTGTTTTATATAATAATATAATACTACTATTATTATTACGATTAGAATTTAAAAGAAAAACTAACAATTTTTCTCGCGAAAATTCAAAACCTAATTTTTAATTTTTAATTTCGAATGACATGCATCTAAAAATAGACAACTAGCAACCCAAATCAATATTTATTGTTTTCCTTAGCGATGTTTTTTTTTTTTTGTAAATCTAGGCCAAGGACGATTTAACATGTTAAACTCCCTTTTCCTTATTCTTTTTTTCTCCTTTTCTTTCTCTTTTTCTTCTTTTTCCTTTTTTTCTTTTTCTATTTCACTTGTCTTTTTTTTTGGATAAATTTGAACCATTCATTGTTGTATGATTTTTTTCTGACGAGCGATGATAAGAGAGCCTCGAAATATATTACCTATGGGTTTATACTAATTTCCAACTTTTGTTTTGGATTATAATACTCTGTTAAATTTAACAATAAATTTTAACATTGAGTTCTCTTTGGATTTAATCTCCTGTGAAATTTACCTTACCAAGTACCAAGGATTCTACTTTATATATATATATATATATATATATATATATATATATATATATATATATATATATATCAGTTAAATAAACCGTGCTACGCATGCACCATGCCAAATAAGCAGAGAACCACCTAGTCATGACCGTCAGACAATTTCTGTGACCAAATCTCCTTACATTTGCATAACAAACTTCCGAGACTGCAACATTCTTGGTTATGTGTTTGGCGTAGTTGAGGGGGAAACCAACAAAACACCTTTTAACACCAAAGATGAACTGAAGACAAAGATTATGGCAACATCCACCAACCGTCCAGTAGACCGTCCAGTATAGATGCTGGAGACTCTGAAGTCGTCTAGAGGCCGTGTTTGAAGCCAATGGCGATTGTATTGAATAAATTTAGGCGGATGACGGAACGAGGATTGCATGATGTAACAGGAGAAGGCGTGCTCAGAGCCACCAGGGATAGGGAAACGTGGAAAGCCATGATCACCTACGTTCTGAAGGGACAGGACACATAGAAGAAGATATATGTCAACTATTTATAAGAAATTATAATGTGGATATAACGTGTGGGATCAAATCTATATTATAATCAATATATAAACTGATCCCTCATTTTGTTGCCATGCTAGTTTCTATACATTTATATTCTAGATTTATGAGCTTAAGCTAGTGGATGGCAGAGCCGGGTTTGGGTGGTGTAATAGGAGAAGGCGTGCTCAGAGCCACCAGAGATAGGGAAACGTGGAAAGCCATGATCGCCTACGTCCTGAAGGGACAGGGCACATAGAAGAAGAAGTACTCATATGCTATATATGCATGGCCTTCCACATCGTCTTATCCCTAACAGCTCTTAACACGCTTTTTCGCGTTACCCCTTCCAAACCACGCTCTGCCATCCATTTGCTCAAACACATTAAGTATGTTAAGCGTTGCTTTCCCTTGTCTCTCTTTCCCTCTATCTGACCTGTGAGTATCACATTCTCCAAGCCCTTCTTCCTCATTACATGTCCCAGGAACTTCAGCTGTCTGATGTTAAGTACTAGTTTTCTTTTCGTTTCTACCCTCTCCAAAACTTCATCATTTCTCACATGTTCGGTCCATGGTATCCTCAGCATCTTTCGCTGGAAGTCTTGTAACATATCCCCATCAGACAACGCGAATGTAATTTTTTTTAATAATATCACCCCGAGCAAGGCGGTAACGCCACTGATGTGCAGGGGGCTACATAAGAGTAAAAAGATTAAATAGGAGGAGAGTAAAGAGAAAGACGAACCAATTAGAAAGGAGCAAGAGAAGAATGGGAATACAGATGTGATGACAGTTGTAAAGGTGGAGAGAAAGGAAAATATATACAGGGTGGTGCGGAAAGAACTAGAGTCAAGTGGTTAATAGATGAGTATTGACATTGCATTTAAATTCCTGGAGGTTGTAGCCGTCAGGAAAGCAAGAATATGGAAGCAATTTCCACAGGCGGAAAGTGCAAGAAAAGAAGCTGATGGAGTAGAATTGCTGTCTGCATTTGGTTGCACGAGTAAACACCTGTTGCAGGGGTACCAGTGACTTAAGTTCGTTGGAGCAAAAGCTATGAAAGTATTTATAGAACAGACAGAGGGAAGCCACATCCCGTCGGTGGGGAAGTGGCTGGAGTCGAGCCGCCAAGTCGGTACCTGTCACATTACAAATTCTCCTTTGGAGCCTGTCAAGAACTCTGAGATGAACAGCAGGGGCACCTGACCATATATGACAGCAGTACTCCATGCACGGACGAATGGTTGATTTGTATATATGCAGGACGGATTCAGGCGGAAAAAACATCCTGGCCCAACACAGTGACCCAACCTTCCTAGCAGTGGATTGACTCAATGTAATGGTTCCACTTGAGATCGAAAGAGAGGATAAAGCCGAGGAGGCGCAGTGTATTGCTCTCGGGGAGACTCGTTTGGTCTATGCTTATGAGAGGCAAAAGAAGTTGCCCGTGATGATTGACAGACAGCAGCTTGGTCTTAGACGCATTGAAATTTATGTTTTTGTTCGTATCATGTATTAAGACCTTGAATAAGTTCTCGCTGACTTTTTTATGAAGATTAATGTTTAATTTACAAAAATGTGTAAAGAACATGTCACTGAAAATATTGTCCATCGTTAATCACTACTATTCCCCATCTTTCTGGCAGCATTTGAATTAAACGTCGAAAAAATCTCTTTTGAGGCTGACCAGGAGTTAACCCATTTTTTTGCTATTTTCATAAGGATGAAGATACTGCTCAACCAGGCTTTTGAATAATTCTTAATTCTTTCAAACGTTTCGAAACGGTTGTGCGGTCAACTCCTCATGATTCTGCAATGCGTCTTCATGAAGTTATGCCTCCAATTCTGTGTCTTCAAGCTTTTTCGATGTCCCAGGGCGTTCTTTATCTTCAACATCAAAATCATTTTTTTATGAAGTATCTAAACCAATCTCTGCATTTTGTTTCGACAGAGCATGGTCACCGTAAGTTTCAACAATAATTCTGTGTACTTCAGCGGCAAATTTCTTTTGAATAAAGTAGTGCTGTAAAATTCCCCACAAATACTTTCTTTGGCACGAAATCCGACTTGTTTAATGCTATGAAAAACAAAGATGTTTACACTTCGGCGAAATGACATAACTGAATTTCAAGCTTGCTTATCGTGCTTCTTTACAGATGCGTTACCATCTGAAACTACAAGCACAAACTTCTGACATCTGTTGGAAAACAGCGAAAAGTTATTCACTGTCCTAATTATTGTGGGGACCTACCTACAAATGGACTCTTTCACACCTTTATAAAATGGCTACCAACTGAGGTGTCACTGAGTAGTAGCCACAGAATGAGTCAGAACGCTGCGAGAGAAAGTACTCTCCAGTTCACGTTTACCTTTGCACTACGTTTTCCGAGAATATACTATTCAAACTTATATCCGAGTCCGTGTTATCTTTCTATTGCTCTTCGGTCATAACACTAATATAGACAGATCTCTACGCGATGTATTCAGATATGTATGTGTGTGTCATTTGGGTGATGTGTGTAATCGATGCGCAGAGAAGAGTTTTTTTTTTGTTTATTAGAAGCAGGGTTCACAAAAACATGTTATAATCTCTGAGTATTTAGGTGCAAATCTAGAGACAGTGCAGAGGATTCGGAAAGAGTTGGATGAGTCTAATAGTGATTACGAAGGTGTTAAGAGTAAGAAACTTAAATTTTTTAAATTTCATTTTTCTCGAAATATGTAGCAAAATAATAGATTGATAATCAGTTCTCTCAACACTATTTCTTTTGAGGAAGGCATGAACATACTTCTCCGTCTTTTGTCGCACCAGTAGGAGAATTATGCTTGACACACCAGCAGACCTGAAGTAGACTACCACCACGTTTAATTTCGTTGTTTCTCATTTTTTTTTTTTTTTACTTTTTTCAGCGCAGTCCTATCGATTCCTCCCTTAGTTTTATGATTGACAAAAAAGATTTTGAAAAATTTCAATATTTAAACATTTTCTGGTGGAGAACAGTTTCTCATACAACGTTATAGTAAATCGAGCCGCCATTTTGAAAACAGTCGCCGGTGCGACATTACCGCCACGTGTAAATTTGTTCATTATCAAATGTTTTGACTTTTTAAGTGCAATATTATCTTTTACAACTTAAACTTTACGAAAGACAAAAAACAATTTCAATATTTAAACAGTTTGGTGGGGACCAGTTTCTCATAAACAAAGCGACCTCTACGAGAGTGGATTGAACATGGAGGACCAATTTACTTTAACGTTGTATGAGAAACGGGCCCCTCCCCAAATTTGTTTAAATATTGTAATTTTTTTAATTTTTTTTTTGTTTTTTTTTTTGATAATCGGAAAGTTTAAGTAACAATCGATAGGGCTGCGCTGAAAAAAGTAAAAAAAAGAAGGAAAACAACGAAGTTAAAACAAACAAAGCATCCCCAACGCGAGTGGATTGTAAATGAGGGTCGATTTACTTTAACGTTGTATGCGAAACAGACCCCCACAACCAAAAAAAAAATTGTTTAAATATTTTTGATAATCGGAAAGTTTAAGTAACAATCGATAGGACTGTGCTGAAAAAAGTAAAAAAAAAAAATGAAAAACAACGAAATTAAACGTGGTGATAGTCTGCTTCATGTCCGCCGACAAACGTTTCCACTTGCCTACTACATTGGTTGACGAAAGATAAAGAACAACTTTCTTATAGAATTATGTCCCTGTCTTCACTGGAATAAAAATACGTCCCATCACATAACTCTCTTTGCCCTCGGGAAAACATGAAAAACAAAATGTCCAAGATAGCCTTTCTAGTATGATTGGAGCAACTACTATGTTCATACTGTTGTTTCTCTTTTAAAATGAACATTGGCTTTCAAGGTCGTTGTTTGGAATTCAAGTTTTATTACTCAAAAGGTCATGCCTGCTAAAATATATCTTAAGAATTAGGTCGGGGTCGTTACCCGCCGTTTGTGGGGCTTCTCTCTGGAGATATTTTACTTTTGTAGACCACTCAACTGTAGTAGGCAGGCTGTACACCTGTTCCAGGCCTCCATAGTCATGAAACTAAAGTCAATTAAGCACAGTGTTGTTAAGTGCTAGTTTGTTCAGCGCAAAATATCGAATTCTTTATTCGCATTTCTTTTTCTATTGCTATTCTTCTATCTTTAAATTTGGCTAAATTCGGCAAACTTCGGCACGTCTTCCGACTTATTGATAATTTCATCTTATCTTATGGATTTTGTCTTCAATGCCGTGTTTTTGTCCAAGGAGCACCATTGCATTACTTACTAATCTTAGCGTGAAATTATATCAAAGAATTATTAAGGAATAACAATGGTCTGTAAGATAAATCTATAGGAGAATCTTTAAATATACAGGGTGCGATAGGTAAACAGTCGCCTAACTTTTCTCGGAATTCCCGCCTGTGGAACTCGCTTCCATATTCTTGCTTTCCTGATGGCTACAACCTCCAGGAATTTAAATGCAATGTCAATACCCATCTCTTATCCACTTGACTCCAGTCCTTTCTACATCACCCCGTGTATTTTGTTCTTTTTCTTTCTCTCTATCTTCGCAACTGTCTTAACACCTGTGTTCCCATCCTTCTTTTGCCCTTTCTCTGGCACCCCCTGTAACTGGTTCGTCTTTCTCTTCACTCTCCTCCTGCCTAAACTTTTACTCTTATGTAGTCCCATGCGTATCAGTGGTGGTACCGCCTTGCTTGGGGTGAAACGATTAAATAAATAAGTTACGCAAAAATGAAAATAACACTGACATCTCATTTAAATAGATATACCTACCAAAATTACACAAAAATATATTGAAATACTAAAGAGTAAATTCATTCAATAGAATCACCATTCAAAATCAGCACCCCCGTCGACTTCGGAATCTCTTGCAGCTCTTCTGGGCGTCCTCCTTGTTTGCGTTTTTAGTTCATTTTTGGTGTTATAGTGAGTTTTGCTGGATTCTCGCACAACGGCGTCTCATACTTAACAATCAGGGGGTTTGAAGTCTAGGGTGTAAAGGGTAATGAGGTTACAGAATTATGACAGCCATAACTGGTCTCTCCTGTTTGTGTGGCGTGGTGCAGAGTTCTTTTATGAGACTAGGGTATTCCAACAGCCACCCTCTTAACCCAGAGTAGCTCTACCTCTTCAAGGTATTTGATGAAAACCTCCGTATTGAGGCTGAGACTCTGAGGAAAGAAGAAAGAAGGATTAACATCGACATCACTCGTGATCACTCCAAACACCATGACACTGACTTTATGAACGATTGCAATCGCAATATATCCCCATGCTATAAGTAAAAGAAAACAAAAACAAAAAAAAAACAGACACATTTCTGGAAAGAGACCTGATCATTTTTAAAAAATCGGCCACCATCGACAATGTGGTTGTAGTCTTCCATCTTGGGTTCTTATAAAACTGGACGTTAGAAAGCTAGCAACAAACACTTACTTTTGATGACTCTGTAAAAATAAATACCCTCTTATCTTAAATGTTTATTGGTTGCATATAAGTGTTTCCTGACAAAAGCTATATAATCACATAGCGTGTACTTTGTGGTGATACCGACCGAGCAAAAGCGAGTAACCGGATGTTTGCTCTATAACAACCAAAAAGCAACTGAACAAAAATCCTCTCTGCGCAGGTGTATTCGCGCAGATGTTCCGGTTGAAAAATAAAAATTAATCAAATATCAAATTTCCATTTCGCGAGCTTACGCGAATTTTATTTACCAGCCAATGGGAATCCCAGAATCAAATACAAGAATGAAATCCAAAAACGAGCTGTTTTGATCCAAAAAGCAGATATAAAAAGCGGAGACACAAAGCATCGTCAGACAGACTGACGCAGAGACCAAGGAAAAGAATGTAATTAATATCCCCTTGACTTAAGTCTAGCGGCTACTACATTCGCCGCCCTTCACTTCTCATCACTCCTTCCCTGTCTCAAAAGTATTTACTGACCTCAGGAGCGACTACTTCAAAGACATTCCTCACATACCTCCGCTCCTCACATTCCTAAGCCTTTTATCTTTTTCAGCACATTATTCACCATGCCGTAAATTTTAACGGCCATTGTACACATATCCAAAGACTGTTTCCTCACAAAGCCAACTTACTGACTTACGGCCCATAAAAGTGGCAACTTCAAAATGAACATTCCTTACCTACAAGACGCCTCCACACAATCTAAGCACTTTTGTCTTTGCCATAAGAAAATTTTAAAGTCGTGTTCGGAACACGTCGAAATAACCCACTATAAACTGGCGACTAACCGACGTGAGATGAACACGCATAAAGACATTTCCACCAGATACATTGGTATTCCTCAACGTTACAACAGATAAACTGGCGAACCTGACGTTCTCCAGATAAACTAGTAACCAACACATGGATTTTCAACACATTTTTTTAAATCATTTCACCCCGGGCAAGGCGTAAATGCCACTGATGTGAGGGGGGCTACATAACTGAAAGAAAATTAATTAGAGGAGGGAGAAGAGGATTACAAACCAATTAGAAAGAAGCAATAGAAAGATGAAAATGCAGGTGTGATGACAGTTGCAAGTGGGGAGAGAAAGGGAAGGATATACGGGGTTGGGGAAGGGCTAGAGTGAAGTGGTTAGTAGATGAGTATTGACATTGCATTTAAATTTCTGGAGGTTGTAGCCGTCAGGAAAGAAGCAAGAATATGGGAGCGAGTTCCACAGGCGGGAAGTGCGAGAGAAGAAGCTGCAGGAGTAGAATTGTCGTCTGCATTTGGCTAACCTAACTGTGAATGGGTGGGAGCCAGTTGCCATTCTGGTTGCACGAGTAAACACCTGTTGAGGAGGCACCAGTGACTTAAGTTCGTCTGAGCAGAAGCCATGAAAGTACTTATAGAACAGACAAAGGGAGGCCACATTTCGTCGGTGGTGAAGTGACTGTAGTCGAGTCGCCAAGTCAGCACCTATCACGTTACTAACTCTCCTTTGGAGCCTGTCGAGAACACTGAGGTGAGCGGCAGGGGCGCCTGACCATAAATGACAGCAGTACTCCATGTTGGGTCGAATGTTAGACTTGTATATATGCAGGATGGATTCAGGCGGAAAGAACGTCCTGGATCGACACAGTGACCCAACCTTCTTAGCAGTGGATTCAGCTATGGATTCGATGTAGCGGTTCCATTTGAGATCAGAAGAGAGTGTAAGGCCGAGGAGGCGCAGTGTATTGCACTCAGGGAGAATCGCTTGGTCCATGCTTATGGGAGGCAGGAGAGGTTGCCTGTGATGGTTGACAGACAACAGCTTGATCTTGGACGCATTGAAGTTGACAAGCCACTTCTTGCCCCAATTCACCACAGAGTGTAGATCCCGTTCAAGGTCAGCAGCGAGATTATGTCTGTCCGCCACACCAGGTTTCTTACTGGTGCGAGAGTATATTGTGGTGTCATCTGCGTAGATGCCTACGTGGGACTTGATCTCATCTGGGAGGTCGTTGATGAAAATAAAGAAGAGCGTCAGGCCCAGGATAGAGCCCTGTAGGACACCAGCATTCGTGCTGTAGGACGAAGAGGCAGGCCC
Organism: Ascarosepion bandense; assembly: GCA_037127315.1. Classification (NCBI taxonomy): domain Eukaryota; kingdom Metazoa; phylum Mollusca; class Cephalopoda; order Sepiida; family Sepiidae; genus Ascarosepion; species Ascarosepion bandense. The sequence goes on along the minus strand of JBBBDQ010029196.1, from coordinate 58,950 downwards.
ATTCAAAACGACCTTCATATACACAAAGGCATCTTCTCCAGGCCAACGCACCTACCCATCATTTCAGCAACCATGGCAATGAAAAACTTAACGTCCGTCGGCACTAAAATGAACAACTACTACAGTAAGCCAAATTACTTTTCCCAGCATTTCGGAACCAAAATGAAAAACCTATCGTCTGTCGGACTTACAACTAAAAGCTCCACGTGCTTCAAACACGTTGTCGAAGAGTAAATAGCCCCCCCCCCCCCCCCGGCGCAAAGTATTAATAAGGAGAAAAAAACGAGAGAAAAAAAAAACGAAAAAAAAAAAAAGAACGAAGAGAAAAAAAAACAAAAAGAACAAAAAAAAAAACAACGGAAAAACAACAGAAAAACATAAAAAAAAGAGAGAAAAAAAAACAGGCGGATAGTCACTTGTGAATTTAAAAGAACGAAAAACCCACCATAAATTAGTGACTACAAGGCGTGAGTTCAACACCTATATATATATACACACGAAAATTTTGTTTGGACTTTCAGTAAAATTTGAAAATTTCTCTGTAATACAAACTCAAAATGACGCTGAAGAAACCTCAACAAATCAGAATTAACCTACCCAGGGGTTTTCCCACAAAAAAAAAAAGAGTTTGGACTTTCAGCGAAATATAAATATTACCCTACAACACAAATTCAAAATGACAACGAACGCAAAAAAAAGTAAAAACTAGCTAGTCCAACAAAAATTCACTACCAACCCCTTTCAACAAGAACCGAAAACCAAAACATTCCATCGAATAAAGACGGGATTCGAATACTCCCTTCTTGTACCGAGGAAACTAAGTTCGGTAAAACGTTTAAATGGAAGAAAGAAAACACATATTTTTATTTCAAACGAAAACAGAAAAAGGAAAAAAACAAACAAACAAAAAGAAAACCGCAAAACAAAACGAAAAACTCCTCTTTGAAAAAAGCGACAACAGATACCAAAACAACTCCGTTTTCTAGGGCGAAAGTTATGTGGTGATACCGACCGAACAAAGGCGAGGGACCGGATGTGTGCTCTATAACAACCAGAAAGCAACTGAACAAAAATCGTCTCTGCGCAGGTGTATTCATCACTCCTTCCCTGTCTCAAAAGTACTTACTGACCTCAGGAGCGACTACTTCAAAGACATTCCTCACATACCTCCGCTCCTGACATTCCTAAGTACTAATTATCTTTTTCAGCATTATATTATTTTCCGTGAACATTTTAACCTCCGTTGGACTTATATTCAAGTATTATTTTAATGTAAAATGTAAAAAATGTTAATTGATATGTGTATATATAAATGTATATATAAATGTTATTTTATACTCTAATTGCTTTTCTTGATTTTATAATCATTTTTACTTATAGTGGGCTATCTACCACAAGGCCAAATTCCGTTAACCTGCAACGGTATACTACTACCCTTCACTAGAACTGAATCCTACTACAAGTAGAAAGAGAATAGATAAGATGTACCCACTATAACTTATTTAACTATGTGATTAGTAAGCGGCCGAAATGTGGTTCTACAGAAGGATGCTACGGATATCGTGGACTGAGCATACAAGCAACGACGAGGTGTTAGAAAGAATGGCAACAAAAAGGAAATTGATGCTGAGCATCAGGAAGAGACAACTGAAGTTCCTGGGACATGCAATGAGGAAGGAGAGCCTGGAGAACCTCATACTGACTGGACAGATAGAAGGAAGGAGAGACAGAGGAAGGCAGCGGATAACATATTTGCAGAGACTGATCAGGTGGATGACGGAACGGGGGTTGCCAGGAGCAACAGGAGCAAATATACTAAGAGCCACAAGGGATAGGGAGACGTGGAGAGCCATGATCGCCTACGTCCTGAAGGGACAGGGCACATAGAAGAAGAAGAAGATTAGTAACTTGTTCTTACATGTTGAAGATATTAAAGATGTGTTCCCTTCATTTGATCATATGGTACTGCATGTGAAGTAAATACTTTGATCACAAGATCCATCACCCGATTCCGTTGTCACATTGCTGAATGTATTACAAAGATTTATGCTTTTATTTGATTTTAAGAAGAGATTATTTTGTCGTCAGTTTTGTGTGATGTTAAACGATGGGAAACAATCTTATAAAAAATGTATCTTATGGACGACTTATTAATTTTCTTTAAGATTAATATTAAAGCATATAATACTTTTCAAAATGAAATCAAAATATTTTAACCATTTGATGATATTGTTAAGATTTTTCTGTAGGATCTATTAGAACGAATAAACTACTAAAATTCGGCTATTTCGATATCTTACATAACGGCTCGGAACGAGACATCGGGGAGCCGAGTTCGAATTCCAGCCGAATTCATTGCATTCACTTACAAGCAAATACCCTTGGGAAAGGTATTAATCAGTCTATTCCCTCCAGTTATGGGTTAAATAACGGGACATATTGGGTTCTATAGCCTTGGCTGGCAACCAGTCTACCACAGAAAGCAATGGCAACCTACTGCGGGATAATCTTCTGCCCAGTCAGTCATGTCTCTTTCGAGACATGATCACCCAAAGCAAGTATCACGTATGGCATTTAACTGATTGGCTGACATTTAAAAATGTTAAATATATTTAAATATATATTTCCTAATTTTTCCAATGAAATGAATTTTCTATTATTTAACACCCACCACCGCTCTCGTTTCAAAGATTAAATTGCCTCAAACTCCGTGAATTCTGTAAAAAGAATTAACACCTTCAAGCTCAATTAATTTTTTTACATCTGACTTGAATTAATACCATTAAATATACAAACATACAGAACATTGCCTGGTTTAGTCAGGAAAAAAAAAAAAAAAAAAAAAGGTGTGATGTACGGTTGTCATGACTCCATATCTTTTAGGCCTCACCTTTACACGGGGCTGTCGGGAGCGAAATCGAGAACAGGGAACGGGGCTGGGATCGCACCGGGCTCCCAGCAAGATCTACGCATTGTTGAGGGAAAACCTCTTTTTCTTTTTACTACTTAGATTTCTTTCTCAGTTGCTACTGTTATTTGAGAAGCCTCAACACGTGTCCGGGTAAAAGAGATGAAATAATTCTAGTGCCACCTAATATATTAATTTCAGATTCATTTTTATGGGCCCTTCTGTGCGCACGGACTCCTTGACACTTGCCTATTATGTTACGTCTCTCAATGGGCTTGCTTATTTATATATATATATATATATATATATATATATATAGTGTATGGAGGCAGCTAATAATTTTCTAAATATATACTGATAAATATAAGAGACAATGAATGTCTATTCTGTTTAATCATGAGCCATTCTAAACGTCGTGTTTTGGCTTTAATTTAGATTTTTATTAATTTGGTTCTAAGCTTTCGGCTCACATAAGTCATCTTCAGAGAGGTTATTAAGACGGTAACACAATAACATCCACCATCACCGACGATTTTATTTTGTGCTGACATAAAACTCCGCTAGGCAACGGCAATAGTTACCAAAAATAACAAACGCAGTTCGCAAATAAAAGTGAGCCGAAAGCTTAGATCTAACTTAATAAAAAATTATCCAAATGTTGGAGAATTTTTGTCTTTATTTTCAACTGAAATTAAAGCCAAAATGCGATGTTTAGAACGGCTCATAATTAAACATAATAGACATTCATTGTCTCTTATATTTAAGAGTATATGTTTAGAAATATATATATATATATACATATATGTCATACGAAGAAAGAGAAAGATGGTTTATTTGTTTATTGGGAGAATGCGTTTTATAAAATTTTTTAAGAAGCATACTATGAAGGTGCAGTGGATATCGGCTCGAAACAAGAAACCGGAGAGCAGAGTTCGAATTTCAGTTAAATTCGATGCATTCACTTACGCACAAATACCCTTGGGAAAGGTATGAATCCGCCTCTTCTCCCTCCAGCTATAGGCTAAATAGCAGGAAGAATTGGTCTCCGTAGCCTTTGTTGGCAACCAGTCTACCGCAGAAAGTAATGGCAACCTACTACAGGATAATCTTCTGGCCAGTCAGTCAGATCACTTTCGAGACATGATCGCCCAAAGCGTGTATCACGTATGGCACTTAACTGACTGACTGACAGACATATAATAGTTGGAAACATGATCAAAAACTTCCAATGTGCATAAAGTGAGGGATCGTTTTTTTATTGTTATGAAGTAATTCACTGATCCCCCATTAATTACTACATAATTTTATACATCTCTTCTCCCTCCAGCTATGAGTCAAATAACAGCACAGATTGTGTTCTATAGCCTTGCCTGGCAACCAGTTTACTGCATAAAACAATGGCAATCTACTGCGGGATAATCTTCTGCCCAGTCAGTCATGTTTCTTTCGAGACATGATCGTCCAAAGCGTGTATAAGGCATGGCACTCAACTGACTGACTGACAAATAATAGTTGGAAACATTATTAAGGTTTCTACTGGGCATAAAATGAGGGATCGGTTTTCTATTGTTATGAAGTAATAAACTGATCCCCCACCAATTATTACTTAATAATATAATACATATCTTTTTCCTCCAGCTATGAGTCAAATAACAGGACTGCAACCAGTTTCCCGCAGAAAGTAATGAAGATTATCCCGCAGTAGGTTGCCATTGCTTTCTGCGGTAGATTGGTTGCCGACCAAGGCTATAGAACCCAATCTGTCCTGTTATTTAACCCATAACTGGAAGGAAGAGACGGATTAATATCTTTCCCAAGGGTATTTGCACGTAAGTGAATGCAATGAATTAAACTGGAATTTGGACTCGGCTCCCCGATTTCTCGTTCCGAGCCGATATGATTAGATCGATCAAATATGTACATTTGTGTTGACCGGCATTTATATATTTTCGATTTCAAATCATTTAAACAAACAGTTCTTTCTTAAATTCTTCTTCTTCTATTATGTGCCCTGTCCTTTCAGGACGTAGGCGATCATGGCTTTCTACATCTCCCTGTCCCTGGTGGCTCTTAGCACAATTTCTCTTGTTTCACCATGCAACCCTCGTTCCGTCATCCACCTGATCATGGAATTCAAATGTTATCCGCTGCTTATCACTGTCTTTTTTCCCTCTATCTGGCCTGTTAGTAACAGGTTCTCCAAGCCCTCCTTCCTCATTGCATGTCCCAGGAACTGTCTCTTCCTGATGCTCAGTATTATCATTCAAATATGTTTTCTTGGTAATATTTTTCATTCAAAAATGTTTTGTTGGTAATATTTTTCATTCAAAAATGTTTTGTTGGTAATATTTTTCATTCAAAAATGTTTTCTTGGTAATATTTTTCATTCAAAAATGTTTTGTTGGTAATATTTTTCATTCAAAAATGTTTTGTTGGTAATATTTTTCATTCAAAAATGTTTTCTTGGTAATATTTTTCATTCAAAAATGTTTTGTTGGTAATATTTTTCATTAAAAATGTTTTGTTGGCAATATTTTTCATTTAAAAATGTTTTGTTGGTAATATTTTTAATTCAAAAATGTTTTGTTGATAATATATTTTTCATTCAAAAATATTTTGTTGGTAATATATTTTTGATTCAAAAAAAAATTATTTTATTTTCACGTCTATTGAAAAGGTGAAGAGGCTCAGCCCTTGTTTCCTGGTTAGGATGTGGTTTCCGGTTTTTCTCTTTTCCAATCTTTTCATTCTTTTTTTCTTATTTTTTTATTTTTTTCAATTGGAGTAGATAGACTAAACTATCGCCCGGTTCACACTCCACCCACGTCTATTGAACAGGTGAAGAGGCTCATCCCTTTTTTCATGGTTAGGATGTGGTTTCCGGTTTTTCTCTTTTCCAATCTTTTCACTCTTTTTTTCTTATTTTTTATTTTGTTCAATTGGAGTAGATAGACTAAACTATTGCCCGATTCACACTCCACCCACGTCTATTGAACAGGTGAAGAGGCTCATTCCTTTTTTCCTGTTTAGGATGTGGCTTTCGGTTTTTCTCTTTTCCAATCTTTTCCTTCTCACGTAGCCCCCTGCGCATCAGTGGCGATTTCGCCTTGCTTGGGGTGAAATGATTTTTTAAAAAAATGTTTTGTTGGTAATATTTTTCATTCAAAAATGTTTTGTTGGGTAATATCTTTTATTCAAAAATGTTTTGTTGGTAATATCTTTCATTAAAAAATGTTTTGTTGGCAATATTTTTCATTCAAAAATGTTTTGTTGGTAATCACTTTTTCATTCAAGAATGTTTTGTTGGTAATATATTTTTCATTCAAAAATATTTTGTTGGCAATAAATTTTTCATTCAAAAATGTTTTGTTGGTAAAAACTTTTTCATTCAAGAATGTTTTGTTGGTAATATATTTTTCATTCAAAAATATTTTGTTGGCAATAAATTTTTCATTCAAAAATGTTTTGTTGGTAAAAACTTTCATAGCATTTTGAACTTGGTTTGGAGGTTAACTATTTACACATGGCTGGAACCCTAACCGGTGCTACCACTCCGGGTTAGGGTGGACCTGGGAACAACAGCAATTAAGAGGTGGTCCCATGCTCCTCACAACCTCCCAATCAAAGGCCTTGCTGCCGGATGCAGTTTACCGTCATACCCAGGACAGTCAAACAGAGAAAGTCAGTTTACCAATATTTATCTAAGCTATTCGTTCAGTCACAGCAACAGTGGAACACTGAAAGGTTCTAAATTAGAAAACTAAATGCAAAATCATTTAATGAGAGGGCGATCCTCGAATGAGATTGGTTCCAGCCGTACGAAAGAAACTATGACATGTTTTAATCGCTGGCTTCAAGTCGTCATGAAAATGAATATTTGAGCGACAAGACAGATGCAAACAATGGCGACAGGCTTGGGAACAGCCGGGATTTTTGACAATTCAAAATTGTGGAAACGGTAGAATAGGCGGTCAACAAGTACAAAACTCCCAAACACTTTTTTTATCGACAGTGGAAGGCTTTTATTTTCTTTTAAGAAATAAAATACAATTAAATAAGCTACCCTGTATTGTGAAGAGAAAGTGATGGTTTGAAAAGCACAACTATCTTTGTAATTTAGTACCAGAATATAGTCACCTTCTGTGAGGTTAGTTTATATTAACAGTTAATTGGCAATATTTGTATGGAGTATTTAGTTAGGGTCTAAAAAATGACAATTACAAATATATTTAATGAAGCAAACGCATCAGAAAGTTCGGAAAACTTCAGTCAATTAAAATTTTAGTTTTTTAATAATATATGCGCAAATTTGATTTTCATATCAATGAAAACCATTCAAAGAAACCATTACATATATATTTATGCATAGATATTTCCTGGCTTATATAAGCCAGCACATCCATCTATCCATATATATATATATATATATATATATATATATATATATATATATACTACCGGCCAAAATTATTACGCCACCCCAGTTTTTTAAAAGAAATGATGTATTTCATACTATTGTCAGTATTTATTGCCAAGTGGATAATTCTAAATGAAAATAGAATAGTTCTTTTGTTACAATTACTTTGCAAAATTTTACATGGCAGCCAGGAAGCCTTTGCTTCGGCCAGTCAATAAGAAGAAGAGACTAGCATGGGGAAGAGAGCACAAAACTGGACACCAGAACAGTTCATTTGATGCACATGCTATTGTGCAGTATTAACAAAAGAATCATTATTTTCATTTAGAATTACCCATTTGGCAATAAATACTAAAAATAGTATGAAATACATTATTTCTTTTAAAAAACTGGGGTATCCTAATAATTATGGCCAGTAGTGTAGATAGATAGTGTAAAGCTCTGATCTCATTCCTATTGAACATCTATGGGATATTTTGTATAAAAAAATGTTACTTTGCAAGACACACTTTGGGAACAAATACAAGCTGCTTGGCAGGATATGCCATTAGATATATTGAAGAAGCTTGTGATGTCAATGCCTGACAGAATTAAGGCTGTGATCAAAGCAAAAGGCTATTATACTAAATATTAAATTTATTTTGTAACAAGTATTTTTTTTCTTGTTAAAGCATTTGTTGAATAAATCAAATAAAATTACTTTAATTAAATTGTTTAATTCCTATCAATATGCCTCATAAAAGATAAAATAGTTCTTGTCCTAATACTTTTGCACAGTACTATATATATATATATATATATATATATATATATACACTATACTATACTATACTATACTATACTATACTATACCATGATTAGCGTGTATATGCGTTTAAGATTTCCGGTTTAAAAATTTTATTTTGTAAATATTAGAAAGGTTTTACACGTATATTTCTTATATATATGGATAATATATATGTTATATACAAGATCAATGTGAAGAAAGTTAATGACAAAGTAGAAAAACTTCGTGTTAAGCTTTAGAGCATGTCTAATTACTGTCTTCATTTGCATTACTTAAGTTCCATATAGTTGGTTTTAGTTGCATGTATTATTTCTTAGGAACGCTCCAAAGTGAGGATACATTTTTGAGACACCTTATATATATATATATATATATATATATATATATATATATATATATATATATATATATTATGGAGTTAAAGACACGGAAAACCAGTTCTCACTAAAATCCACAGCACAGCTCGGATTATTTATCAAATGATCTGCAATATAAGAGACAATGAATGTCTATTATGTTTAATCATGAGCCGTTCTAAAAATCGTATTTTGTGTTTAATTTCAGGTGAAAATAAAGACAAATATTCTCCAACATATGGATTATTTTTATTAAGTCGGTTCTAAGCATTCAGCTCACATGTAACGTCCTTGTAACCTCTCTGAAGATGGCTCACGTGAGCCGAAAGCTTAGAAACAAATTAATAAAAAATTATTCAAATGTTGGAGAATTTTTGTCTTTATTTTCACCTGGAATTAAAGCCAAAATACGAAAGATAATAGACATACATTGTCTCTTATATTTAGCAGTATATGTTTAGAAAATTATCTGCTGCTTCGATACACCATATATATATATATATATAAGGGAGAGAGAGAGAGAGAATGAAAGAGAGATAGATAACTAGATAACGTTTGCTGTTATGGTAATTTCTTAGTGCTTTTTTCATAATGCCGTACAAAACATCTAGCCCGAAAAATAAATCTTCCTATTGGAACGATATGCGTTGTGGTGCAATTGGATATCGGCTCGGAACGAGAAACCGGGGAGCTGAGTTCGAATTCAAGTTTGAATTCCTTGCTTTCACTTACGCGCAAATACCCTTGGGAAAGGTATTAATCCGTCTCTTCCCGTCAGTTCTGGGTTAAATAAAAGCACAGATTGGGTTCTATAGCCTTGGGTGGTAACCAGTCTACCGCAGAAAGTCATGGCAACCTACTGTGGGATAATCTTCTGCCAAGTCAGTCATGTCTCGAAAGAGACATGATCGCCTAAGCATGTATCACGTATGGCACTTAACTGACTGACTGGAACGAACCACCTTTCTTGAAGCTTACCTCCCTATCACACACGCGCGCGTTCGCATACCAAATTCAACTCCAGTCAACAAGTACATTGGACATAAATTCTAGTCTTGGACAGATTTTTACGACTGTTGGGGCCACCCACTACTGAACATCGCTGACATTTGGAGCACCTGCGCACAATAAAGGGCTTGAGTTTTGCTGTCAGAATCCCTTGACCTTTTCATGAGGCAACCTGATAAGAATTTTTGCTTCGAAATTGAAAATCTGTTTGTTTTTTCAAATGGCATTTACAAAAAGAAAATACTACGCTTCTATCATAAAATTACTCCCAAAATGCAGGTGGGCATCGCTAGATCGTTTCACGTTTATCTCTTCTCGGAAAATAATAAACAACTCAATTTATTTTCTAAAATTATTCTTAAAAAAGTTCATATCAAAGCTTCTAAAGAATCTCTTTAGAAACCCATCTAAAGTTTCTGATGTAATGAATCAAAATCGATTGTATATTACGTTCATGAACATAAAATCATTGAAACAGGCGATGACTTACACTGCCGGCCATAATTATTAGGCCACCCCAGTGTTTAAAAAAAAATGATGTATTTCAAACTATTTTAGTATTTATTACCAAGTGAATAATTTTAAATGGAAATAGAATTGTTCTTTTGTTAATATTACGCAATAACATTTGCATCAAATGAATTAATAAATATAACAAAAGAACTACTCTATTTTCATTTGAGTTCGGTTAAGTCTGGCACAAGGCCGAATCAAAGAAACATTAACCAGCTCCCCTACGCTACAAATCCAATGCCAATTTATAGTAAATAACTTCACTCTATAATTGAGGATGTAAATACTAGGTTACCGTCCATGAAATTACGCATTTTTTTGGTTGGTTGTTGATCAGGTCGTTTAATGAAGTCACCGCCTGAGTATATAAAAAATTCTTGATTTATTCATGATTCAATTTCTGTTCAGATAATTTTTCTTACAATATTAGCTCATAAGCTTACTGGAAATGATGACAATGAAACAATGTCAAGTAATCTTACCGTATAAACTGGGAAAAGGAACCATTTTTGCCTCAAATCATTACAAATGACAACAGTGGGCGTGTAGGCCAGTGGTTAGATTTTTCTTTTCCTTTCTCTCTACCTTTGCAACTGTCATCACACCTGTATTCTCATCCTTCTCTCGCTCCTTTCTCTGACACCTCCTGTAACTGGTTCGTCTTTCTCTTTACTCTCCTCCTATCTAATCTTTTTCTCTTATGTAGCCCCCTGCGCATCAGTGGCGTTGCCGCCTTGCTTGGGGTGAAACGATTAAAAAAATTGATTGTATCAATAGCGTATGTAAGTTTCAAGATGCCTAGGAAAGTGACTTTCATTCTTGATTTTGTTTGTCTCATGAGAGGTGGGTCTGATTGTGTCTCTGTCTGGAGCTGAATCTGTGTTTAATTGTTTTCATCCAGTAATGCTGGTTTTGTCCTATAGATAGCGATACTGCCTGTAATGTTATCACGCTTGACTGATATATATACTACCGGCCATAATTATTAGGCCACACCAGTGTTTAAAAAAATGATGTATTTCATACTATGTTTTAGTATTTATTACCAAGTGAATAATTTTAAATGAAAATAAAATGGTTCTTTTGTTAATATTAAGCAATAACATGTGAATCAAATGAATTAATTAATACAACAAAAGAACTACTCTATTTTCATTTGGGTATAAATACTAAAAATATTATGAAATACATTATTTCCTTAAAAAAAATGGGGTTGCCTAATAATTATGGCCGGTAGTGTATGTTGGTAGGGTTCAATAATTCATTTTACTGACAAGCGAATTGTTCAGAATTTAATCCTAATTCTACCAAAATATGGAGTGAGAAACAGCTACTTAAAAGTCCCATAACAGTGTCGCCATTCCACTGAAAATGATTGATACTTCGAACTAAATATATATGGTTGAATGAAATACTTATATCTTATATTGACTTCACTTGAAACACCGGTTCCCATAAGATTCAGTCAGTTAAGTGCCATACGTGATACTTGCTTTGGGTGATCATGTCTCGAAAGAGACATGACTGACTGGGCAGAAGATTATCCCACAGTAGGTTGCCATTGCTTTCTGCAGTAGACTGGTTGCCAACCAAGGCTATAGAACCCAATCTGTCCTGTTATTTGGCCCATAACTGGAAGGAAGAGACGGATTAATACCTTTCTCAAGGGTATTTGCGCGTAAGTGAATGCAACGAATTCAACTGCATTTCGAACTCGGCTCTCCGATTTCTCGTTCCGAGTCGATATCCACTGCACCACAACGCATACGATTATCAAAGTTAAAAAACGTCAATCCTGTTCGATATCTAGATGGGTAACCACCTAGGAATAACAAATGCCGTCAAGTTGGATGTGCAGGCGGTGGGATAAATTGTTAATCAGAGAACCCAGTTCTAGCGCTCATTGACATCATAATTACTTACGGAAAAGTTCCTGGGTATGACGGTAACTGCATCCGGCAGCAAGGCCTGTGATTAGGAGGTTGTGAGGAGCATGGAACCACCTCTTAATTGCTGTTGTTCCCAGGTCCACCCTTACCCGGAGTGGTAGCACCTGTTAGGGTCCCAGCTATGGGTAAATAGCTAACCCCCAAACTGGGGTTAAAACACTATGAAAGTATAAAAATACTTCTACAGAAATCTACAGAAATAGACTTTTATAGAAAAATATGCACCTTTGAATGAAAAATATTACCAACAATACATTTTTTTAAGAAAAAAGTTATTACCATTACACATTTTTGAAGAAAAAAATTATTGCCATCGTACATTTTTGAAAGAAAAAAATTTACCAGCAAAACATTTTTGAATACGAAACTAGAAGACATCTTCAGTTTTCTAAAATAAAATAAAAAATAAATTTTTTTCATCAAAATTTGACTAAATCAACTTTCTTTCTATAATCGAACATTAAAAAAAATATCTTTAAACTCTACTTTTTCGGCATTAAATAACCCACATAGGTTGATATGCCGTTAAACAAAACTCAAATCAAATCAAAAACTTACGGAAAAAATGTATGAATCCATCTCTTCTCTCCCCAGCTATGAGTTAATTAGTAAGACTTGTTTCAGTAAACCATTATTATCTTAAAAAAAATGTCTTAAAAACTAAAACATATTTTCTACAAAATGCTGAAAAGCCGTAAAATTATACGAATCAAACAATCATGTATATTGACTAGATTCTCAAGCATTCTTCACTTTTCGTCTAAACTGTGAATGACTGCAAAGAAAAATGAGTGAGACAATTCAACGAAACGATCCAGTAACCTTTTTTAAGACACTACGGTTTACTCTTGCCTCGGCCCAAAATCTGCCGAGGTTGACAAAACAAAACCTCGCTGCTGAGCTTGAAAAGGACCTCCAATCCGTGATGAACTGGGGTAAGAAATGGCTCGTGAATTGGTCCTTACGTATTATCGGGAGGACCTTTGATTTTTACTTTTTCTTTTTTTTCCCCGCTTATAACACCAAGGAACTGGAAAAATCAGGCTTTCATCACCTCAACGTCAACCACAAGTACAACTTTGTGGATTCGAACACCGGGGCTCATACGCAGACAGTGGAACGCCTATGGGGATCGACAAAGTGGCGAAACAAGAAGCACTGTGGCACTGCACGTCACCATTTGGAGTCGTATTTGGCCGAATTCATGTGGCGGAAGCATGTTGCCTGTACTGATGTCTTTGAGTCACTTTTGGAAGCAATTGCGACGTTCTGGCCTCCGGAATTACAAATGTAATGTTATTTTATTGTTTTAACCGTTTCAATAAATAATTTACTTTAATTTTTGAGTCGTTTTTTTAAAGGTCCTCCCGATAATACGTAAGCACCCGTGAATTTTAATGCACCCAAAACGAAGCTGCTATTTATTAAACATTACAGGCAATCGCTCTTACCCACCATTAGCATGGACCAGGCTAGTTTCCCCAAGAGCAAAACACTGCCTTTCCTCGGGTTAACTCTCACAACAGACCTCAGGTGGAGCGAATATAACGAATCCACAGCTTAATCCGCTGCTAAGAAGGTCGATTCTCTGTGTAGAGCCAGGAAGTTTTTCCCGTCTGAAACTATCCTGCACATATATAAATCTACCATCCGCCCTTGCATTGAATATTGATGCCATATCTGGTCGGATGTCCCTGCTATCCACCTAGGAGTCCTTGGCAAAATCCAACGGAGAATCTGTAATGTGGTCGATCACGAACTGACAGCCAAGATACAGACACTTTCTCACCGGCGCAAAGTGGCTTCTCTGTGTCTCTTCTGCAAGTTCTGCAAGTAGAGCTTTTGCTCTGATGAACTTAGCTCTCTGGTTCCCCCTATCCATGAATTTGCTCGAGTCACAAGATTAGCAACTAGACCCCTCCCTTTTGCTGTGAAACCATAAAATGTAAACGCATATTCTACTCCATCAGATTCTTTTCTCGCACTTCCCGCCTGTAGAATTCCCTTCCGTTTACTTGATTCCCCGACAGCTACAGTCTCCAGGAGTTAAAGTGTAAAGTCATTAGTCATCTTCTATCTTGCTAACTTGTATCCTCTCTCCCATGCTCCTTTCTCCGTCCACTCCACTCTCAGTATCTTAACCCTTCTCTTAGCCACATCCTGATACGCCTTGTAACCTGTCGCTATTTCTCATAACATGTAACCCCCTGCGCACCAATAGCAATAGACTGCCTTGCTTGGGGCGATATGATTATATTAAAAAAATCTACATTTCGCAGACTTATTACCTCCGCCTTAAGGTGGAGGTATTATATTCGTTCGCGTTTGTCTGTTAGTTTGTTTGTCTGTCCGTCCGTAGTCAAGATATGGATTCAGTTGAAACTTTCAGGGATGATTGGTCTTATGACTGGCACAAACTGATTAGATTCTGAGTTCGATGCGATGCGGAATTAATTTTCTGGATTGTTGTTCCATTTTTTTTTTTTTTTACTAATATTTTTTCGCACTTTTCACAAGTCAAACACTGAATTACCTCCCCTAGATTTCTTTATATCATTACATTTTCGGAACGCACTATTTTTTCCACCAAAATGTTATTTTTCTTTTTCTATGTGTCTTGTCCCTTCAGGACGTAGGCGATCATGGCCTTCCACGTTTCCCTATCTCTGGTGGGTCTGAGCATGCCTTCTCCTGTTACACCGTGCAATCCTCGTTCTGTCATCCACCTGATCAGGTCTTTCAAATATGTTATCCGTTACTTTCCCTGTCTCTTTTTCCCTCTATCTGGCCTGTTAGAATCAGATTCTCCAAGCCCTCCTTCCTCATTGCATGCCCCAGGAACTTCAGCTGTCTCTTCCTGATGCTCAGTATTAATTTCCTTTGTGTTTCCATCATTTCCAAGACCTCATCATTGCTCACATACTCGATCCATGATATTCGCAGCATCCTTCTGCAGAACCACATTTCAGTTGCTTCAAGTTTTTCTGCATCTTTGATTGTATTGTCCAGCATTCACTGCCATATTGAAGGACGGACAGCACGTAGCAATCCAGTACTCTCTTTCTTGTTTCTAGCGAAATTGTCCTGTTTCTTAATACCTTACTCAACTTCTGGAATGCTTCTTTCGCCATGCCAATCCGCCTTCGGATCTCAGTGTCGCACTTTCCGTCTTCTGTTATAACGATTCCCATGTATTTAAATTTTTGTACCTACTTGATTCTGGTATCCCCGACCTGTATTTGGCATTTTGGGCTGCCCTTTTTTACTGATGACCATGCATTTGGTTTTCGTGCAGTTTATTTCTAGTCCTTTCTTGTTACTTTCTTCTGCTACCTTCTGTAGGAGGTCTTGTAATTTCCTTACTGATAATATCAATTTAGTATTTATTATCCAAAGGTTTTTTAAAAAGCGGTCAAGTTCTTTGCAGTTATTTTCATTTTAATAATTTTTTCTTGCTAATCGCTAAGATGAGGTCGGTATTGCTTTGGCGGAGGTTTATGATCTTTGACTGTTCTTGTTTATTTATTTATAATGAAACATTTTTTAGTTGATGGCATTGTAAACAATCATTTCCTTCATTTTAGTTTTTATGCTTGCTCATAACATTTTTGACGTAACTGACAATTCTCCGCATTTCTCTACGTTTCGAATTTTAATGTTAGAATTCGTAGAATTTCTAAATACTTTTTGTGGTTATTGATTTTAAATTTACTCTTGAATTATTTTGATCAAAATAAGTTGGCATTCAGATAGGTCTACTAATATTCAAACCAAGGAAGTGAAATATCTGTAGACGTGACACCCTGCATTAACCATCGTATCTCGGACCCTCATCTATGTATATATTATGGTAAAACACACCTATTCTATAGTGAATAGACTCTTCCCACCTAATTTAAGTAGGAGTAGTAAGAAAAACGAGGGTCAGTCAATGTTGGACGATAGTAGTCGACAGTTAGTCGAATACGAAAGTTGTCAGCGACCTGGCAAGATTACACTGCGTAATACATATTATATCAAGTTCCTAACGTTTTGTATGTCGAACCTATTAGGACATACTTTAGCACAAATACTAGCCTCCACTGCGAAAATAGCTCCACAGCAGTATAAAAAATATACGGAGTCGTCCACAATTTATTGCCTTCATTAGAGTTATGATCCATCAATAGACTTTTATATGTTAAAGAAATGTTATTGTTTTAATTCATATATTGTTTATTCTTTTCTTAATTTACTTTTGTTTATCCCTTCAGATAGATGTTAAAATTGCTTATTTATCACTGACTTTTAAGGAAAATGATGACACTTTGTGTAAGCATTTATGTCTGGTACAGAAAGTTTATGGAATAAATTGGAGCATCGTCTAGATTTTTAAATTGGATTGCCTTGAAAATGTCCGTCGGATGGCGAAACGCGTCGACTAAGACTAAATAGTGATTTCCTTTTGCCTCTTTTAATTCATATTGTCTTTTCTACGGATTACTTCTCAACATATTTACACATGTTGTCGACAAGGAACTCAAAAACACAGTCAAAAAACAAAAACATAAACAGTTATTAATATACACTCCTTACCACAGGAATGAGAAAAAAACTTGCTCAAAAACTGTATCTGGGAACAAGTTATTTCCCAATACTTACAGAGGCTCGTATTGGTACTTTTACTACCCTATTTGCTGGCCAAATGTCATCACTCATAGTTAACCTCTTCTCTTTTGTTTGGAAAAAGATTAAGTCAAATGTCTGCTTAAGATATAGGAATGCCTCATCTGACAAGTAACTGACACACCTTGAAAATGGTTTTTCTTCACGAAATAGCAAATTTTCTTTCAAAACGAGTTAAGCAGAATGTGCTTGTTGCGATAGCCTGAAAGAGATTTCTGATTGTCACTACCATATCAGTCAGTTACTTAAGTGGCATACATGATACACGCTTGGGCGATCATGTCCCGAAAGAGACATGACTGAAGAGGTGGAAAATTTTCTCGCAGTAGGTTGCCATTTTTTTCTGCGGTAGAGTGGTTGCCAACCAAAACCAATTTTTTCCGCAATTCAACCCAATAACTGGATGATGTATTCTTACCTTTCTCAAGAGTATTGGAGTGTAAGTGAATGTAACAAATTCGATTGGGATTTGAACTCGGCTCTCCTAGTTCTCATTCCGAGCCGATAAACCTTCCACTATGATGTAAAGAATATGTAATGAATATGCATACACCTTGGTCCCCCCTAACAGTAATGTGATTGGCCGGTGTCAGCCATAAATACCGACGAAGGCAAGGACGCAGAGGCGTCTACATCTATAGGTCTACAGGTCTTCGACTAGAGGTTTACGACTATTGTTGTACGTCTGTTGACTACGCTTACGTCTCAGGATACTGCATACGACGAGTACCGTCCATTACATTTACTTTCTAGATTGTCCTACCCGGTTGCATTTGCCTAAACCGTTTAACTACCTTGAATGATATATATATATATATATATATATATATATATATATATATATATATATATATATCTCCCTTTCCGGAACATATCAGTATATATATATATATATATATATATATATATATATATATATATATATATGATGTAATGAAAAAGTAATGAATATGCGTACACATTGGTTACCCCTTACAATAATGTGATAGGCTGGTGTCAGCCATAAATATAGACGAAGACGAGGACGCAGAGAGGTCTACGTCTATAAGTCTACCACTAGAGGTCTACAGGTCTCTGGCTAGAGGACAACGTCCATAGGTCTTTGACTGGAGATCTACGTCAAGAGGTCTACGGCTGTTGACTACGCCTACGTCTCAGGATCTTGCATACGGCGGGTACCATCCATTACGTTTACGTACTAGATTGTCCTACCCGGTTACATTTGCCTAAACCGCTTAACTACCTCGAATGATATATATATATCCTTTTCCGGGATTTATCACACCACAACGCACATATAGTTCGCTCATTTTGGCGTGTCGCATGATGCCTGATCTATTTCTGTCCTTGGATGTCTAAACGTATGCAAGAATATTCTGCCTTAATACACAGGCTCCTAAAAATGATGTTTCTCACACGACTATGGCTAGAATGGTGGCACGGAAATTTGGGTAATATTCGAGAATGAACATTCTCATGACGATCTGCTCTATTGCTTTAAGCATCAGTATAAATACCAGATGTGGTAAGAAAAGTTTCATTGAAGTAGGGAATTTGGTGAGCATGAAAGGAACCGGACAAGAGTGACGTTTCTGACGTTTCTATGTGCGAGGGAGTGAGGAAGTTTTCTCTGGAACTTAAACAACAAAATATACAATTATTAAGCAGTGGAGTGAGTGCAACATTGAACTTCTTAAAAAACAATCGCCAGATTTTTTTTTCCTTTTTTGATTTTTTTCTCTCTCTATTTGTTTTCTTTCATTTTTCTCACTGGTTAAAGACAGCCGGACAAACAGGTGTTTAAGAAAACACACGGCACTTCACTCTCGCCTTCCTCCACAAACAAATTGTGTTCTACTATTTGACAGACAGGAACGGGTGGGATTCGTACAAGCAGGCTTCCTATTATTTCTATTCAGTTTGAAATAATTGTTGGTTACTTTTTCGTTTCTCTTTCATGAATGTACTTTAAGTACGGATCGCCCAGCCTTGTGCCAGGTGAAGTTCTTCTTCTATGTGCCATGTCCCTTCAGAACGTAGGCGATCATGGCTTTACACGTCTCCCTATCCCTGAGGGCTCTTAGCAAGCCTTCTCTTGTAACCCCACCCAAACCCTGCTCTGTCATCCACCTGCTCAGGCCCTTCAAATATGTTATCCGCTGTTTCCTCTGTTTCTTTTTCCCTCTATCTGACTTGTGAGTATCAGATTCTCCAAGCCTTCCTTCCTCATTACATGTCCCAAGAACTTCAGCTGTTTCTTCGTGATGCTCAGTATTAATTTCTTTCTGTTTCCATCATTTCCGAAACCTCATAATTGCTCACATGCTCGATCCATGATATCCGCAGCATCCTTCTGCAGAAAGTTCACTCTTCTTCTTCTTCTTCTTCTTCTTCTTCTTCTTCTTCTTCTTCTTCTTCTTCTATGTGCCTTGTCCTTTCAGGACGTAGGCGATCATGGCGTTCCACGTCTCCCTGTCCCTGGTGGCTCTTAGCACGCTTTCTCCTGTTACACCATACAACCTTTGTTCTGTAATCCACCTGACCAGGCGCTTCAAATATGCTTTCCTCTGTCTCTTTTTCCCTCTATCTGGCCTGTTATTATCAGGCTCTCCAAGCCCTCCTTCCTCATTACAAGAACTCCAGCTGTCTCTTCCTGATGCTCAGTATTAATTTCTTTTTCGTTTCCATCCTTTCTAAAACCTCATCATTGCTCACATGCTCGATCCATGATATTCGCAGCATCCTTTTAGTTATACTTGCATAATATTTCTCTTTTTCTCAATTTTATATATACATAAAAAAATGAAAGATATCCCCATTCTTTCTTTCTTTCTTTCTTTCTTTCTTTCTTTCTTTCACTCACTCTCTTTTTTTCTCTTTTTTCTCCCCCAATCCCTCCTTCTTGCTCACTCTCTCTTAATTTTTTCGTTTTCGTTGTTTTTGTTTTTTGTTTTATTTTTTTCGGCTACTGGACTCACCGATCTTCTTCAGGTTTCTAATGATTATTTATTTATTGTAAAGAGATGTAACCATTTAATTTTGATTCATTCGTAGTAAATTCCTCGTTTTTGTTACTTTTTAACAAAATCACGTTCCGCTCACCGTATTCACCAGCCCTCCTTGGTTTCCTGTTAATTAGTCATTTATTTATTTTTATTTTTATTTATTTAATCCGAGGAGCGATAATCGTTCTCATTTTATTAATTTAGAATAATTTCATCATCTTTGTTATTTTTTTTTTCACCCTAAAGATTCGGCTGCTTTACTCACCGGCCTTACTCTGGTTTATCATGAACATTTATTTATTTATTGAGAGAAGTTGTAACCATGTAATTTTGATTCATTCGGACTAATTTCCTCATCTTTACTGCTTTTTATTTTCAACAGAACCCGGTTGCTCACCGACATTGCTCAGCTTTCTGTTGATTAATCATATATTTATTAAGGTGACTCATTTACTGTTGTGGATTAGTTTTCGCACTGAAGGTTATAATCGTGCTATGTCGGTTGCTAATCGACTTAACGCACCCAAAATGTTAGGAACTTGGTAATCTTCCACCGTAAGCTGACTCCTTAGTATTCGACTAACTGCCGACTAATATCTACTGCCTTAGTCTAACTATGTCCAAACTGTAACTAACTAATAGTTCTACTGGACTCCAATAGAGCTCTAAAAACTCTCTAGATCTTCTAAGAACTCCTAAGAACTTCCCAAGAAATTCTCGAGTTAACTTCCTGTTAACTTTTATTAATATAGGAGCGAGAGTCCATAATCTGAGGAATAGGTGTGTTTCACCATAACATTTACACAGGAAGTTACAAAGTATATAAGTAGCTACAGCTATTACCCATGAGGCAGTTGAATGCCTATTACTTCCAGTGAGTCTGTAAATACTTCGGCGGTCTCACCAATATCTAAAAACAAAAACGAATAAACAATTATCACTCGATAATTAAGAGTAAGCTCAAGTATGGCTTAGGAGTCTAGCAGCTAGAACAAAAAAGCCGAAGGATTTTAAATCAATTGGAGGAGAAAACCAGATAATTGGTCTCTTCTTGACAACTGCGAGCTGTGAGGCTATTATAAAAATATCAGCAAGTGCACACCCAAGACAGTTGAAAGAAATGGCGTTAAATGGAGAAAAACAAAGACACGTACATGACCTAAAGAGTCCCGACCTTAAGACAGAGTTCACATGGAACAGGCTCATGTTAATGGAGTGGGATTATTACTAATACTGGTAGATGCCTATTCAT
The DNA here is from genome assembly GCA_037127315.1 of Ascarosepion bandense. NCBI lineage: Eukaryota > Metazoa > Mollusca > Cephalopoda > Sepiida > Sepiidae > Ascarosepion > Ascarosepion bandense. Next base: position 38,090 of record JBBBDQ010029196.1, on the reverse strand, counting down.
GCTGATCAGAAATAATACAGAAGTACCAGGCAAAATAAGGGGATAAAACTTTTTCGATTCAGGGATATGAGGTGACTCATTTACATCAGCAATTATATAAATAGCTACAGCTATTACCCATGAGGTAATTGAGTGCTACTACTTCCCGTGTGTCTGTAACTTCTTCTTCGTTGCTCATATGTTCGGTCCATGATATTATCAGCATCCTTCTGTAGAACCACATTTCTGCTAATTCAAATCTTGGTTTTGTCTTTGTTCAGTATTCACAGCTATATAGGAAGACTAATACACTGATCAGTACTGTTTTCTTCATTTCTAACGAATTTTTTACTGTTTTTAATACACTGCTTAGCTTTTGGAAGACATCTTTCATTATCTAAATCCGACCGAGGATTACAGTGTTACACTCTCTGTTCTTTGTTAAAACACTTCCTAGGTATTTGAAGCTTTTACTTTGGTATCTCCAATTTTTAATCTGCATTTTGGGCCCATCCTTTTGTTAAAAACTGTTTTCTTGCGGTTGACACTTAGTCCTTTTTTATCGCTTTCCTTCACTACCTTCTGTAGAGACTTTTGTATTTTTTCCTTTCGTGTCTGCTATCAACACTGTTTTCTGTACATCTTATGCTGTTAAGATTATGACCGTCAATAATAAATGCTGGTATGATTTTAGAATCGCCTCACCGTATGACACATTCTTGTCTTACATTCTTTTCTGTTTTTGAATATCTGCTGAACTAATTTTCTGTCCGTATGCATAAACAAATCAACAATCCGTCCGTGCATATAATACTGCTGTCATATAAGTTCAGGCGCCCCCCGCTGTTCATCTCAGTGTTCTCGACAGGCTCCAAAGGAGAATCTGTAATGTTATAGGTCCTGACTTGGTAGCTCGATTCCAGCAACTTTCTCACCGGGATGTGGCTTCCCTCTGTCTGTTCTATAAATATTTTCATGGCTTCTGCCCCGAAGAACTTAAGTCACTGGTGCCCCTGCCACAGAAGTTTACTCGTGCAACCAGACTGGCAACTGGGTCCCACTCATTCACAATCAACCAAATGCAGCCGACAAATCTACTCTATCAGCTTTTTTCTCGCACTTCCCGCTTGTCGAACTCCCTTCCATATTCTTGCTTTCCTGATGGCTACAACCTCCAGGAATTTAAATGCAATGTCAATACCCATATCCTATCCACTTGACTCCAGTTTTTTCTACATAACCCTGTATATCTTTTTCTTTCTCTCTAACTTTGCAACTGTCATCACACCTGTATTCCCACCCTTTTCTTGCTCCCTTTTCTGACACCCCCTCTAACTGGTTCGTCTTTCTCTTTACTCTCCTCTTATCTAAACTTTTTTTTATGTAGCTCCCTGAGCATCAGGCGGTTTAATGTCAGTATAGGTTCTTGATTATTCTAATATCCTTCCCAAATATGTCAAAATTGCTGAGCAGTTCCAACAAGTCTTTGTGGCGTTCTCTTGTTATATATTGCCGCTTGGATCTGGACAAACAACAAGGAACACATCTAGATAAAAATATAATCTTATATTTTTATTCTTTGTCGGTTCCCCTTGTGTTGGCAGCCGGAGAGAGTAGCACACACGAAGAGGTCGCCAGGAGTCGGAAGCGAGCAGAAGTTCTCTGTCTTCAGCCTCAAATTCTAGACTTTATATAGTCTTAAAAATCCCACCCCTTTTTGCTTTTTCGGGTTGTCGCTTTGTTGACTTATACGACCGGGTGTATCTGCTAATCACACTCAGCGGTCAATTGTTTTTCAAGCCGGCTGTCACTTTTTTCGTTGCACTTTAACATCATCTACAGCCGGATGTATCTGTCAACCCCCTTGTCCGTTGTTGACATCAGCTACGATCGGATGTACCTGTCAATTATCTCTTCTGCTCAAGGTAATATATTACACTTTATCGATCGCCTTCGCATAATCTATATCTAAAACAAATGTACACTCATTCTGTATTATTCTTTCCAAAGGTAGTTGTAGAAAATTGAATGTAAAGATATCAATCGGAATTCAAAAAAAGCTTTCCCGTTTCTCATTCCGATCAGCTAACCATTACACCAACTGCAGATCCATTTCAGACATTTACCGACGAGAAACTATTAGTATAAGGAATGCACTCCACTGAAACAATTACCACTTCTTAGCATCAGGAAAGAGATTAAGAGTTATAACCTCAAGACAAACCTCACTAAATGTTATGGTGGAACATATCTATTCCTGAGATAATAGACTCTCCCTCCTATATTAAGAGTTAACAGGAAGTTAACCCGAGAAGTTCTTGGGAAGTTCATAGGAGTTCTTAGAAGTTCTAGAGAATTCTTTAGAGTTCTATTGGAGTTCAGTAGAACTACTAGGCAGTTAATACTTTCGAGAGTATAGGTTCAACCAAGCGTGTATCACGTATGGCACTTAACTGACTGACTGAAAATAATAGTTGGAATCATGATTAAGGCTTCTACTGGTTATAAAGTTGGGGATCCGTTTTATATTGTTGTGAAGTAATACGCTGATCCCCCACTAATTACTCCAGTTATGGGTTAATTAAAATCTTCTGCCCAGTCATTCATATCTCTTTCGAGACTTGATCGCCTAAGCGTGTATCACGTATGGCACTCCATATGTGGTTTGATCTGACTCTTATAAATGTAGAGTTAATACTAAGGAGTCATCTTACAGTGGAAAAATTACCAAGTTCCTAACATTTTGGGTACTTTAATCGATTAGCAACTGACATAGCACAATTATAAGCTTCAGTGTGAAAAACTACTCCACAACACTAAAAGATACAAAGGACAGGAAGTTATGGAGAGTCATGATTACCCACGAGTTTTAATCATTTCTGATCTGTCTTTCCTCAACCCTTTGGGAATGAAGCTCACACCATGAATCTAGGTGAACTCCTATATACGTGCCATCTTTAAAAAGGCTGGAAAAATGTTACGTTCTTTGTACCTCTCCAGTAAGTATCTCCTGATATGCTCTACATTTATAAGAGTCAGATCAAACCACATATGGAGTGCCATACGTGATACACGCTTAGGCGATCATGTCTCGAAAGAAATATGAATGACTGGGCAGAAAATTTTAATTAACACATAACTGGAGTAATTAATGGGGGATCAGGTTATTACTTCACAACAATATAAAACGGATCCCCAACTTTATAACCAGTAGAAGCCTTAATCATGATTCCGACTATTATTTTCAGCCAGTCAGTTAAGTGCCAGACGTGATACACGCTTGGGGGATCATGTTACGAAAGAGACATGACTGACTGGGCAGAAGATTATCCCGCAGTAGTTTGTCATTGATTTCTGCGGTAAACTGGTTGCCAGCCACGGCTATAGAACCCAATGTGTCCTGTTATTTGACTCATAGGTAGAGGTAGAGGGAGAAGAGATGTATTATATTAATATGTAGTAATTAGTGGGGGATCAGTTTGTTACTTCACAACAATATAAAGCTGATCCCCCACTTTATAACCAGTAGAAGCTTTGCTTTCTGTGGTATACTGGTTGCCAGCCAAGGCTAGAGAACCCAATCTGTCTTGTTATTTGACGCATAACTGGAGAGAAGTGACGGATTAATACCTTTCCCAAGGATATTTGCGCGTATGTGAATGCAAGAAATTCAACTGGAATTCGAACTCGGCTCCCCGATTTGTTGTTCCGAGTCGATATCCACTGCACCATAACGTATATCCTACATATGGAGTAGTGCTGCTATATCTGAACTGGGGCTGTTTCTGCTCTTTCTATCGTTTCACAAAATACCAAACACCTCCTGCCATCCTTACATTTACAAGAGTTAGATCAGACCAAAAAGCAGTAGTGCTGCTATATCTTGACTGGAGATGTTTATTCTGTCGCTCCAAAATGGCCCTCACAAGAATGTGCCTTGCCTTTACAAGAGTCAGATAAAACCAAAAATGGATTAATTCTGCTATATCTGATCTCGTGCTGTTTCGGCTTATTCGGTCGGTTCAGAAAGTACCCGACTCCTCTTTAATATGCTCTACTTTTACAAAAATCTGATCAGACGAAACAGACCATTGCTGCTCTATATGGGCTGAAGCTACAAATCCTTATTTTCGAAACTTGACAGTGCTCCAAACTGACTATGCGGCATTTTGTATGATTCATTATTTTCCCTGTTATAACCCTTTTCCCACAGAAAAAACGTTGCTATTTTCATAGTTGATGTTTAGACAAGCTACGTTCCTGAGTTACACAAATCAAGGTCTCCGTGGCTAGGACCCAACGAGCCACGTATACTGTGTACTCATCCTCATTCCTTCCGTATTCCACAAATCAAGAAGAATTTCTATTCACACAGTATCCTCCCCAGAACTTTTACTTTGTGGAACAGATTTCCGAAAGGGTGCTTTCCCAATTGCTATAATCTTGACCCCTTCATGTCTAGGACTAACTATTATATATCCTGCATATCCTTATAATATAAATGTTTTACTTCCCCCTTTTACACCATCACAACCTCATTCAGTATTCCTTTGTTTCGAGTGGCTCTTGTTATTAAAAGTTGGGCACGTCCTTAACAGATTACCAAATTCGTGTTCCTCGTTTTTTTTTTTTTTGTTTTTTTTAACGCTTTCTTCAAAGGAAAGAAAATGCCATTTGCTGTAATTGTGAATAAAAACAAAATCAACAACAATGCTGTTTGTTTAATATTGGAAGCAAAATAAAATCGTTTCCGGAGATTAATTGAAGGATTGCATTCTGGAAAGAACGTGTTATGTAATTGTTAATAGAAAATTCCGTTTTGGATCAGAAGCTAAAGACGAAAAGAAAAGTCCGTCTGGCTCTGAAAAAAGATAAAACAAAAAAAACAAAAAAAAAAACGCGAGAATGTTTTAATCACAAAAGTGCTTAATAAAAAACTATTCGGTAATGGTTATCGTTCTTTGAAGGACGTACAAAATTGGGGGCGTGTCTCTCCCGATTACAGCATACACAGGAGCCAAAACGCTCTGTTAAATAGTGAGTATAGAAAAGCAATAGACATTTTTTTTTTATAATTGGAATAAAAGTGGTTGCAACGGATACTAATTAGGACTTTATCTTAGTTTGACACGTAGCGACGAGAACCGGCGCCCTAAGATAAATTTCAGGATAAGAAAACTCTGGAATGGTGGTGATTACCGGAAGTTAGTTGAAGTTAGAGAGAAAAGATAGAAATAGATGAAAACATTAAGAAAAAAGAGAGGAGGCAAGAGAAAAGAGAAAAAAGAGGTGAAGAGATTAAAGAGTGACCGAGTCGCATAAAATCTGGAAAAGATGAATTTTTTTCTTTCTTTTTTTTTACTCATATCACACCGGGCAAGGCGGTAAGGCCACTGGTGTGCAGGGGGCTACGTAAGAGTGAAAAGATTGGAAAAGAGAAAGCCGGAAACCACATCCTAAACAGGGAACACGAGATGAGCCTCTACACCTGTTCAATAGACGTGGGTGGAGTTTGAACCGGGGGATAGTTCAGTCAATCTACTCCAATTGAAAAAAAAAATGAGTAAAAGTGAAGAGATTGGAAAAGAGAAAGCCGGAAACCACATCCTAAACAGGGAACAAGGGATGAGCCTCTACACCTGTTCAATAGACGTGGGTGGAGTTTGAACCGGGTGATAGTTTAGTCTATCTACTCCAATTGAAAAAAAAATAAGGAAAAGTGAAAAGATTGGAGAAGAGAAAGCCGGAAACCACATCCTAAACAGGGAACAAGGGATGAGCCTCTACACCTGTTCAATAGACATGGGTGGAGTTTGAACCGGGTGATAGTTCAGTCTATCTACTCCAATTGAAAAAAAATAAGGAAAAGTGAAAAGATTGGAAAAGAGAAAGCCGGAAACCACATCCTAAACAGGGAAAAAGGGATGAGCCTCTACACCTGTTCAATAGACATGGGTGGAGTGTGAACCGGGGGATAGTTCAGTCTATCTACTCCAATTGAAAAAAAAAATAAGGAAAAGTGAAAAGATTGGAAAAGAGAAAGCCAGAAACCACATCCTAAACAGGGAACAAGGGATGAGCCTCTACACCTGTTCAATAGACGTGGGTGGAGATACCTCATGTTATTAACCTCTTTATATTTTATCGATATATAAAAGATACTTAAATAGAATCTAAATGTTTATATGATGAGCGTTGGCAATATTTACCTGTAAAGACAATAACCGTCATTTTATTCGCTGATGTTGTAGCCGTGGAGTGCGTGTTCTTCTCAACCGTCGGGGGGTCACCACTGAAGAAGTGGGGGCGTGTTCTTTGTACGTTGGGAGTCACCACTGTAGACGTAAGGGAGCTGGTTAATGTTTCTTTGATTCGGCCTTGTGTTATACTTAACTGAACCCCCTACAGCTTACAAGCTTTTTCCAGAATTATCATCATCAGAAGGTTTTCATCATTATCAGAAAATTGGTTGTCGGCAAGTTGGAATATGTGGAATTGTGTGTAATAGTGTAAGAATAAAATATACATTTTGCATTTTAAAATAGAAATTTATTAAAGGGAAAGATTAACACACGTTGTAGAATTTAATGTGCAATTAGAAACATTATTAAGAAGTTAAGGGTAGAGTTCATGTTCAATGACAAAGTTATGGGTATCAAGAAAATGTTCATAGTAGTAATTGTCAAAAGAGTATATGCTTACATACGTATGTATGTGTTTGTTTGGTAGGAATGTCTTTGGATGGAAAAGAAGAAGTAAAATGAATCAGTACAGGAGAAAGAAGGAGAAAGAGAACAAGGTGCGACCTGACCTTATCTCCGGGTCAATTTGAAGTTACATTTTAGTGTTTCGTCTCGCGGCTCCCATCTGACTGTCTTGACAGACGCTGATCTGAGTGTTTTATTATCCTTTTGAATTTCGCACTGGATCGCTAAGTCCTCAAGTTTTGCAAGTCGCTCCTATTGGTCAAAAATCAATTTAACACCTACTTGCGAAATCTGGTTTCGACTTTTTCTTTAAGCACATGGTCAATCCTTTTTTCTATTTGGGAAAAACCAGGATTTCACACATTGTTGTGAATTTTTGTAAAAGTGAAGAAGAAGGTTGATTTTAATTCTTAATTTTGTATCCATTACAATTTAAACAAACGGAAGCCATTTTTATTAAATGTCCTGTACTTCGGAATCTCAATTTAATAACTACATTGAGAGTCTGAACACTGAAAACGAATCTTAAACCTGATAAATGTTTATTTATTTCAGAACTTTGAGATGTAATGAAAACAAAACTGAAAATTGCAAAACTTAAAGGTGAAGTGGTCAGTCGTGCTGGCATTACGACGACTACTCGGGCTTATATTCGTTCTTGAAGGCACACGTGGTGCCACGTTTAAAAATAAACAAAATTATATTTTATGTATGACAATGTTTCATCACAATCTCAGAAGGAAGCTCATAAATCTCTGGACAAAATGTGTTTCAATGAGACTAGTTTAATGAAGTGGCCAACTTATTTATCCCAGCCTAAACCCATTGAAAACTTATAGAGGATTCTGAACGGAAGTCTTTGCATTGGTGGTCAGAAAATTAACAACAAAGATCTACATTAGAGCGCAATTCTGGGTGTTGTACATCATGCCAAGAAAATTAATGGATGAACGACTTCTAAAACTAATTTCAGAACATGGACATTTCTCAGGAATTAATGGATTTAATTTGTAATCTGTCGTTATTTCTTATAACTGCAAACATCATTTTTAGTTGTTATCCGTGTTTGAGTAAACGCCCTGTGAATTACGTCTACCGGCCTGCACATTCGTTAAAAATAATGTTTGGAGTAATAAGAAACACATGGAGCATACATTTAACATTCCTGATATTTTTATAAATTTATCTAGCGTTTCTCTTCACAAATTTTCTTTGTCTTTGTAAACTTTACGCGCACTCTGTGATTATAACTTGTAATTACTATATATTTCTTGAAGTTTAAGTAACCTGCCTATTAATGTGAAACTTTCGCATCATACGGGTGAGCTATATAGTCTACTATAATTGATATGGACACATAATGAGGAAAGAGTGTTTGGAGAATCTGACGCTTACAGGACATCTATAAGGCACGAGGAACAGAAAAAAGCAACGCATAACCTACATAATTGTTGTAACATAAACTCGAACACGTGGCATACGGTTCAGAATATATAAAGGACTAATATCGAGTAGCGACAGTGGAGTCGGCAGCTGACGGCTAGCACGGTCGTTGTCTACTCAGCTCACTAGTTATTGCCACCCTACACGGATATGTACTACTGTATCTACCGAGAATAAACGTATTACTTACTTATATCTGTGTTATCATTCTTCCACGATACAGCAATAATGAGCTTATGTAAATGACTGGATTAGGAGGATTAGGATTAGGAGGGATAGCAAAGAGAGAAGTCATTAAGAGCTTTAAAGGACAGGAAGTTTTGGCGAGCCATGATAGCCAACATTTTGAAGAGGCAATGCATATAGAACAAAAACAAGAAGGGTGTTCCTTATTCCTCTGAGTTGAATGTGCAAATGATGTAATGGTTAGATGTTCAGAACGAGAAATTATGGCGCAGAGTTCGAATTACGGTCGAGATATTTACATTCACGTTCGTACAACTATCTTTGGGAAAAGTATGGATTCATCTGTTGTTCTCCTTGATATCGGTTAAATAATAGCCATATTGAATTGTAACCATGGAAAGGAGAAGAAAAGCAACGTATAATCTCCCTAATAAGCTTAGGTAAATTGTTGAGAGAATAGAGTTTTGAAAAAGAATGCATATTGTTTTTGATTGAGATTGAGTTTTGCTTAACGACATGTCAACCACTGTGGGTTATTTGATGTCAAAAAGGTGGGTTTTTAGGTATATTTTTTTAATGTTCGGTTATAGTGAGGAGGTTGATTTAGTCGGATTTTAATGATTTTTGTCTGTTTTTATTCTTTTTTATTTATAAAAACTGAAAATATCTTTGAGTTTAGTATTCAGAGATGTGTTATGGTAATTTTTTCTTTAAAAAATGTGTATTTTTTTTTTATAAAAGTCTATTTTTAAGTATATATTTCTATAAAAGTATTTTTATACTTTCATACTGTTTTGACCCCAGTTTGGGGGTTAACTATTTTCCCATAGTTGAGATCCAAACAGGTGCTACCATTCCGGGTCAGGGTGGACCTGAGAAAAACAGCAAATAAGAGGTAGTTCCATGCTCTTCACAACCTCCAAATCAGAGGCCTTGCTGCCGGATGCAGTTTACCGTCATGCCCAGGACCAGAATGCATATTGTGACAGGAGTTCAAAAGTAGAATAGCACCATGTAAAACGTCATCATAAAACACGTACTCACGATCCATATTGGTCGGTTTCCTGTACAGCTTCAATAAACACCTTATTTCCCCTGCTATTCTCTACCTTTACAAGAGCCAGGTCATGCCGAAAAATGGTGTACTGCTTAGCAAGAGCCCAGGTTTTACTTTTCAGTTTTGATAGAGTTCAAAAGCGTCTACACACACCCTTTTGGCTGATGATTTGTTTTCTATCCCACAACCTCTTTTCCACAGTCGAAAAGTCATCAGAGTCTTACTGCTCTATCGCTATTTCCATAGAAAGTGGACAGACGAACTACATTCCTTAGTTCAACTAGTTCTAATCTTCACAGCTAAGAACCGTCATGTTATGCACATTGTAGCGAACCAATTCTCACAGTTTTCGTATTCCATTGGTAATAAATAAGTTCCACTTGAGCAGGTTCTTCTCATGAACGGCTTCTTCGCGGAACCGGCTCCCTGATCTTAACATGTTTACGGCTAGGGTTAACTGTAATCTTGCCCACATATCTCCATCACTGGTGTCCCCTAGGTATGAATTTACTACTAGATTAGCAACTAGGTCCCAACCTTTTACAGTGAAACCGATAAAGTGTAACCGCAATTTCTACTCTAACAGCTTCTTTTCACGCACTTCCCACCTGTGGAATTCTCTTCCATATACTTGCTTCCCTGACAGCTACAATGTCCAGGAGTTTAAATGTAAGGCCAATAGACAACTCCTTTCACACTAACTCGCATCCATTTTCTCAAACATCTTTTCCCATCTACTCCACCCCCATCCTCGGTATCCTCATCCATCTATTACTCTCCTCCTGACATTTCCTATAACTAACCCCTCTTTCTCATCATTTTCCCTTATGTAACCCCCTGTGCAACAGGGGCAGTAGAATGCCTTGCTGGGGGTGAGATGATGTTAAAAAAATGCTCACTTAATCTATAACTCGAGTGGCTCTTTGGCCTTTTAAGGGTGGAGATTATTGTAAAAAAATTAAAGATATGTGAAAAACAGAATGACAACTCACTTTTTGGATAAATATCTTTCAGACAAAAGGTTTCGAATTATATAAAAAGCGACAGAAACGAATCACAAGAACAAACACAAAATAACATTTCTACTGATACTAAATCTTCTTGAATACTTGGAAAAAAATTGACACAGGAACGGAAATTGGAAAAAAATAAGGACGCATGCGCATATGGGAATGGCGCGCGTTGTTGTTGTTGCTGCTGTTTGTCAACGCGGAATTAATTGGTTTGTTTTGGTTTGTTGTGGTGCTACTGGCTGGATTTGGCAGGGTTGTTTGTATTGGAGTGAATGAAAGAGGCGACCATGTCCACGTGCGTCAGATTAAATAGTTTGCTGAACACTTGGGATTTTGGGAGGCGAGTCTCACCCGCGTCTATCGTTCCAGCATGTGTGACGGCGCATGTGTTTGCTTCTGGCTTTCCAAACACATGTCGACGACCGAGGTTTGCTGACAGGGCGCTTACGCAAACAGCCAAAAAGTGTGGTTGTAATTCACTCCTGATGGAAAGAGATTGGCCTTGTCTTTGCTTTTTCCCCTCCTCTCTCTCCCTCGGTCTCTCGCTCTCTCTCTCTCTCTCTCTCTCTCTCTCTCTTTCTCTCTCTCTCTCTCTCTCTGGTTTTACTTTTGAAAAAGTGCTCAGTAAAACCATAGAGCGTAATATAATTAAATTTGTTTTTATTTAAATTTTTTAATTTAATTCTAAATTTTTTAAAATTTCTTTTTTTAAATTAATTTTAAATAAAAATCAAATTTAATTATATATATATATATATATATATATATATATATATATATATATATATATAAAAAGAGAGAGAAAGAGAGAAAGAGAAAGAGAGAGAGAAAGAGAAAGAGAGAGAAAGAGAGAAGAAAAATTCAACGCATAATTAAAGTTATAAATCCAGAATTTATTTCGGCAGTTGTAAAAATTACAAACTGCTTCTTCAAATCCGAAAAATCAAATTGTTTCATTTAACTCAGAATTAAAAAAAAAATAAGGTTGACACAGAGAGGAAATAAGATTAGGTGAAGGGTAGAGGTAAAGGTATACAGTTAAACATTAAGGCAACAGATACCGGAAATGTCACAAAAATAAAGAACATATACACCAAATCACACATATAAAACTAACCTTAAAAGAAAAATAATATATAAGAACAAACAAGAGAATAGATATAAAAGGACGCAAAATAAACACACACAAGCATACATAGTTCTTAGTCTCAGACATGATACCATTTACTCAGAGGACTTATTTAGCCTTCAAAATTCAGTTTACGACGAAAAAATCTTATTTGATATCAATACCAGAAAATCAAAATTTGACTTATATCCATTCATTTTTCTTTCAGTCTATGGTTTCGCTTTAACTGGAAACAACTATTGATTTTTAGTCTTTCATGCCAACATCCGAAGAGTCTGAGCTCCAGGACCATGGATTAGTTTAAAGCTTTCATTACACCCGAGCAACGCCGGGCTATACTGCTAGTATTCAATAAAAAAAGTTTGCCACAGATAAGAATTAATGTTATGTGAAGGGTAGAAGTGTATACAGTTACACATTGAGGCAAATGTCACAAAAATAAACAACATATACACCAAATTACACATATACAAAAAAATCTTGAGAGAAATATAATATACTAGAACAACGGACGGAGCTACGACTGAGCCGCACTCTGTCTTCGAAGACAGAGACGTAACAGAGATGATTTTTGGTCCTTACCTGACACAAAAACGTGCCGAGTAAGTATTCGATCACTGGTGTATATCGATCTCATTCTATGTGCGATACCACTTCCGGATCCTCTGTAAGTTATTTGTTCATCCCTGCTATAACCAGGTATTGAATTCACAACACTTTGGATCAAGTCACTAGAACTAACCAACGCTTATAAGCCCTAGGCCACGTGCCCTTGAAAACATCAGTGAATGAATTTTGGGGACTTATAAACTTAATGTCTCAGTAACCATTTTTACCAGAGCTCATATTGCGATCTTTGAAGCTAATGATTTTTCTCTCGCTCTCCGTATTGTTTTTATTTTTTTAAATTATTGTTTCTTTATTCTTCTTACGCCTTAATAGTGTTTTTTTCTTTCTCGTATTCTTTCACACTCAGTAACCTCCTTGTGCCTTTGTCGCTTTATCCCCTTGCTTAGAGTGAAATGATTAAAATAGGTTATAGGGGATATCCTATATATTCCTTTTCTAGTTGTAGTGGGAGTCAGTTCTAGTGAAGGGTGGTTGTATATACTGTTTGCAGGTTAACGGAATTTGGCCTTGTGGTATATAGCCCACTATAAATCATAAAATGATTATAAAATCAAGAAAAGCAAATTGAGTTGAAAATAACATTTATATATGCACATATCAATTAATGTTTTTACAATTAAAGCAATACTTGAATATAGGTCCAACGGAGGTTAAAATGTTCATGGCAAATAATAAACTGAAAGAGAATTAAGGCTTAAGAATGTGGGGAGCGTGTAAGTGAAGAATGTCTTTGAAGTAGTCGCTCCTTAGGTCAGTAAGTAGTTTTGAGACAGGGAAGAAAGTGAGGAGAGGCGAAGGGAGGCGAACTAGTAGCCGCTTGACTTGGTCAAGGGAAACACTAATCACGCTCGTCTGTCTCCGTCGGTCTGTCTCCGTCGGTCTGTCTGCTGGGTGCTTTCTGTCTCGACTTTTTATTTCGACTTTTTGGATCACAGCAGCTCGTTTGGGATTTCACACTTGTATTTGATTCTGGGCTTCCCATTGGCTGATAAATAAAAGTCGCGTAGGCTAGCGAAATGGAAATTTGATATTTGATTAATTTTTAGTTTTCAACCGGAACATCTGCGCGGCCGGCGGCGTACGGACGACTTTTGGTCATTTGCCTTTTTGTCGTGAAAGAACAAATATCCGGTCCGTCGCTTTTGCTCGGTCGGTATCACCACAAGATACTTTCACTTTTCGGCAGAAATTTTCGATACCTAATATTAAAATGAAATTCTTAAAATGTAAAAACATTCCTGAAGTTTTAATTTCAGATTTAATTAATGTCTAATGATGAAATTTATTATTTCCATTAAGTAAAAAAATATGGTATATTTCAAATAGAAATTATATAGATTGGAAAGTCAAATTTAATTTCGATTTCTTAAATTTTCTTAAAAGCGGTTATTTTCTTAATTTTAAAAAATTTGTAAACAAATAAAAATTCATCGATTTTAAAAATATTTCAAAAGATTTATGACACTTTACTTTAGTAAAATTAGAAAACTGAAAGTTAAATTAAGCTGATTTAAAAAATAATATTACTTACTTATAGCATGAAAAAGTAATATACAACAAATTATTAACGATTAGTCGTGTTTATCTGATCGAAGGTTTGACGGACTGTTTACTGATTAGACGGTGACAGGTTGTACGCATGACCAAAAAGGACAATTTTCATAAATCTAAGTGAAAGGACAAAACTCTTAAATTACGTAACCGTTTCATGATAATGGCAATTTCAGTCTACCATACATGAAAATAAGATAAAAATAAAATAAATTAAAAATTATTCTAAAAATAGGGAAGCATAACTATGTTTATTAATCTTTGCAATTTTGGACTCGTAAATTTCGTTTCCACTTAATTACTATATCACATCTAATAAATACCCTAATACAAAATTTTACACGATTTTAAACTATTATAAATTATTATAATTAAAACAATTAAAAACTTGTAAGAATTCATTATTCATAAAAAAAATTGATTTCTTCAGACAATAATGTCCTTAATATTACTTGTTTACAAAAACAATTCATATCGTTTTTAATTAAGTAGTGTCATAGTTTTATAGGATTCATTATTTTTCAATTCAGAGCAGATTTTTAGTTAAATAGTACAAATTTGAAAAAAAGAAAGAGGTGATTTATAATTTCCAATGACTCCTACTTTTAACAAAAAAATATAATAATAATTTCAAGAAATAAGAAGGTTCTGTGTGAAATTTAATGAAATTAAGTAAGTAGGCGGTAAAACAATTTAAAAAAAATTTTTTACCAATATTTTCTAAAAACAAGCATTTCAAAAATAATTTCATTCATTTGTGAGTAAGTTCTAAAAATGTCATTAAAATCGGACAACTATTTGATTTTTACAAGAAGTTTCAAATAAATGTGTTTTCAACGGAAAAAAAGGGCAAAAAATCAATGTTAAACTTTGTAAAAGGCGATGACGTAAACAAAACAAGCATTTTAACCAAAATTTTGAACGTGTTAGAAAGATCATAGAAATTAAAAAATAATTAAAAATTCTTTGATCTTTCCTTTTAATAATAACATCAACATTTTGACGATAAAACTTTATTTTCGTCAAGTTTGTGGCCTTTTTCATAACGCTATGCTGCTTTTCAGCGAATTACTACAAATACCTAAAAAAAACCTTTTTTGACGAATTTGTTGTTTCAAATTCTCACTAACTAAATGTCAATGAAGAATATCGATAAATTACAAAAAACTTAGCAATCTTTATATTGTGACTGTAATGCGGGCTATCTGTTTAAATTATTTCACTTATTTATTTATCTGCATAAGTCAAATTAAGCCTATAACACAATTTTCGATTCACGCAAATAACCATCACTGCTCTGAAATGTATCGTAATGTCAACAAATGTAAACATGTTACAGAAATTAACGAAGATGAACTAAATTTTTTATAAACAACCGACAATTTGAAATTATTTGTTTGAACATTATTTTTGATCAATACTCGTATTTAAGTAAAATTTATCGTAAATAATATGGTAGAAATAAATATTTATACTGTTTGATTATAAACAGAATATCTGCTTAAATACGAGTTTAAATACTAGAAACAAAGAAGTGAGTACTGGATTGCTATGTGATATCAGTTCTTCAATATGGCAGTGGCTGTTGGGGGATATCTTCGAAGATGAAGGAAAAACTTGAAGCAGCTAAAATGTGGTTCAGCAATTTCTTCAAAGATAAGGAAGAAACTTGAAGTAACCTAAATGTGGTTCTACAGAAGGATGCTGCGGATATCATGGATCGAGGATGTGAGCAATGATGAGGTATTGGAAAGGATGGAAACGAAACGGAAATTAATTATGAGCATCAGAAACAGACAACTGAAGTTCCTGGGACATACAATGAGGAAGGAGGGCTTGGAGAACCTGATACTAACAGGCCAGATAGAAGGAAAAAGAGACAGGAGAAAGCAGCGGATAACATATCTGAAGGGTCTGAACAGGTGGATGACGGAACGGGGGCTGCGAGACGTTACAAGAGAAAGCGTGCTAAGGGCCACCAGGGATAGGGAGACGTGGAAGGCCATGATCGCCTAAGTCCTGAAAGGACAAGGCACAAAGAAGAAGAACTAGAAGAAGAAGAACGTAGATTAAATAAACGCTCTGTAGGATACCCGGATTAATATACAATTGATGAAAGTCTATAATAGAAACAGGGTGGCAATATTACGATTGTGAATATTGTTAATAATAATAACACTTTATTCTTTAAATTTAATTTACTTCGTGTAATATTAAGAAAGTTTCTGAGGAAAAATATATTTATTCCCCGTAAACGGAAAACTAATACAGTTAGATTTACAATATTTACACCGTTCGGACTGTTGTTTTCATCTTTATTGCCTTATTCACGACGTTTCGGCTATTATACTCTCCGACTTGCATCAGCCGATATACGTTAGAATTTCGGACGGAACACTTTAGTGCACGGGTTTAAATTATTCTAATTCCACGTACCATGACTTTTTTTTTTATACCTGAGTATCAGTCACTCATCTTTAGCAATACACAACTATTTGGCTCAAGTCAAATTTTGGGTTAATCAACCAACATTTTTATTCACTGGGCCATGTCTCCTTGTGTACATCTTCTTCTATGTGCCTTGTCCTTTCAGGACGTAGGTGATCATGGCTTTCTACGTCTCCCTATCCCTGGCGGCTCTTAGCATGCTTTCTTCTGTTGCACCACACAACCCCGTTCTGTTATCTACTTGATCAGGTCCTTCAAATATGTTATCCGCTACTTACACATGTCTCTTTTTCTCTCTATCTGGCCTGTAAGTATCAGGTTCTCCAAGCTCTCCTTCCTCATTGCATGTCCCAGGAACTTTGGCTGTCTTTTCCTGATGCTCAGTATTAATTTCCTTTTCGTTTCCATCCTTTCCAAAACTTCATCATTGCTCACATCCTCGATCCATGATATCCGCAGCATCCTTCTGTAGAACCACATTGAGGTTACTTCAAGTTTCTTCCTTATCTTTGAAGAAATTGTCCAGCATTCACTACCGTATTGAAGGACAGACAACGCATAATCCAGTACTCTCTTCTTTGTTACCAGTGAAATTTTTCTCTCTCAATACTCTACTCAGCTCCAGGAATGCATCCTTAAATGTTCCTAATTATAATTAACGTGCTCCATTATAAAATATTCTTTTTAACTCTTCTTCTTCTAAGTGCCTCGTGCTTTCAGGACGTAGGCGATAATGACTTTCCACGTTTCCCTATCCCTGGTGGCTCTTAGCACGCTTTCTCCTGTTACACCATGCAACCCTCGTTCCGTCATTCACCTGATCAGGTCCTTCAAATATGTTATCCGCTACTTTAACCTCTCTGTTTTTCTCTCTATCTAACCTGTTAGTATCAGGTTCTCCAAGCTCTCCTTCCTCATTGCATGTCCAAGGAACTTTAGTTGTCTCTTCCTGATGCTCAATATTAATTTCCTTTTCGTTTCCATCCTTTCCAAAACCGCATCATTGCTCACATGCTTGATCCATGATATCCTTTTCAGTGAGTGAATTTTTGAGACTTGTTAATTTAATGTCTCAGTTAGCATTTTTTTTAACAGCGCTCATATTACAATTTCTGCTTTTGTTGTTTATCTGTCTGTATTACTGTATTCCATATTTAATTCGTGTCTATGGTTGGCTGGCTTAAAAGATTTTGGTGTCCAAGTATATGCGCTGATTTCTAAAGATTCCGTATATTCCAGTGGTATTTTGTGTCTATTATTTAAACTTCATCGCATAGAGGGCGATGATCTCACTTTTTCCTTCATATATGGTCAGCAATGCCTGATTTTTTTCTATTTTCCCTCGTATTACGGCTTTACGTTGTTCTTTCAGTCTTATCATAAGGAGGTGCCTGTTTCTCCTTTATCGTTCTTGCCACAGCCGCAAGGGACGGAGTACACACAGAACGGTATATTTATTCCATTATAAGAATAAATTTGATATTACCGATTTGTTGTTATGTAATATATTAATTTATTATAAAAATTAATAACTATGATTTGTCCTTGTTTCATACATTATGCAATTTGTACTGAAACCACTCTTTATTTTACTCTAATAATGAATGTAAGCAACCGAATTTTTTTAATCATATCACCCTGAGCAAGGCGGTAATGCCACTGATGTGCAGGGGGCTACATAAAAGTAAAAAGATTAATTAGAAGAGAGTGAAGAGAAAGACGAACCAGTTAGAAAGAAGCAAGGGAAGGATGGGAATACAGGTGTGATGACAGTTGAAAAGGTGGAGAGAAAAGAAAGGATATACTGGGTGGTGAAAGAACTAGAGTCAAGTGGTTAAGTGATGGGTATTGACATTGCATTTAAATTCCTGGAGGTTGTAGCCATCAGGAAAGTAAGAATATGGAAGCAGGTTCCACAGGCGGGAAGTGCGAGAGAAGAAGCTGCAGGAACAGAATTGTTGTCTGCATTTGGTTAATCTAACTGTAAATGGGTGGGATGTGGAGATGCTGAGAATACCATGGCCGGAGCACACGAGAATAGACGAGGTTTTGGAGAGATGTATAGTAAATGATAATTAATTCTTAATATCAGGAAAAAAAACTGAAGTTTTTGGGACATGAAATAATAAAGATGTGCGTTGTGGTGCAGTGGATATCGGCTGGGACCGAGAAATCGGAGAGCCGAGTTCGAATTCCAGTTGAAATCGTTGCATTCACTTACGCGCAAATACCCTTGGGAAAGGTATTAATCCGTCTCTTCCCTCCAGTTATTTGTTAAATAACAAAGATTGGGTTCTCTAGCCTTGGCTGGCATCCAGTCTATTGATGGCAACCTACTGAGGGGTAATCTTCTGCCCAGTCAGTTATGTCTCTTTCGAGACATGATCGCCCAAACGTGTTTCACGTATGGCTTTGAATAAGGAAAGAGAAGAAGAACTTCATGTTCAAAAGGGACGGGTAGATGGGAAGAGGTTCAAGGGAGAGCAGCGCATGGCATACTTGACTGACTTGAACAGAATGATGGTGGATTGGAGATTGAGTGGAATAACAGGAGAAGAGATATTGAGCAAGAAGATATAGGAAAAGTGGAGGGCCATGATCGCTTACCTCCTGAATGATCACGTCACTTAGAAAAAGAATACAAAGGATTAAACCTTCTACTATATATCAGCGGTTTTGCGGTGTCATGCAAGCCATTTTATTCTGCTGTCCGGGTGGTGAGGGTGGTGTCCGGGTGGTGAGGGTGGTGTCCGGGTGGTGAGGAGGGTCGGTCTCGGACATGCGCATAACAAGACCGCGATAGTCAATAAGATGGATAAAAAAAAATTGTGGTGCAGTGGATATCGGCTCGGAACGAGAAGTCGGGGAGCCGAGTTCGAATTGCAGTTGAATTCATTGCATTCACTTACGCGCAAATACTGTTGGGAAAGGTATTAATCCGTCTCTTCCTGCCAGTTATGGGTTAAATAACAGGACAGATTGGGTTCTATAGCCTTGGCTGCCAACCAGTCTACCGTAGAAAGCAATGGCAACCTACTACGGGATAATCTTCTGCCCAGTCAGTCATGTCTCTTTCGAGACATGATCGCCCAAGCGTATGACACTTAACTGACTGACTGAATATAATAGTTGGAAACGTAATTAAAACTGCTACTGGGCATAAAGTGGGGGATCAGTTTTATATTGTGATGAAGTAATAAACTGATCCGCCACTAATTATACTTAATATAATAATGTAGTATAATCTATCTCTTCTCCCTCTAGCTATGACTCAAATAAGACGACAGATTGGGTTCTATAGCCTTGGATGGCAACCAATCTACCGCAGAAAGCAATGGCAACCTACTGCGGGATAATCTTCTGCCCAGTCAGTCATGTCTCTTTCGAGACATGATCGCCCAAGCTTGTTTCACGTATGGCACATGGTCCGCGGCTTAGTGATTTAGAAATGCCGGTATATATTATGTACTTTTTTATGGAATATTTCTATAATCCACTGTAATATTCAAAATTATACGCACTTTCGCTATAACATATATCATGAGTGAGGATAAATTTTGACTGTTCTTTCGATTCGTATTTTCGGTATACGAACCACGCCTTTAATTATGAAACTTTTCTTTATTCTGTTGTAATAAGAAATATCAGTATAACCCGGATATAAGAGAGATTTTCTCTGGCCCCAAATTAGAGCCTGTGGTAATATATACAAAATAGAACAGACCCGGATATAAGAGAACTTTAATCAGGTCTCGACAACTCTCTTATATCAGAGTTACACTGTACTTGCGATTCCTCTTGTGGTATATATTAGGTATTTTGTGATTAAACTGTATTTTCATTTAACGAAAAATGAATATTAGCGAATTCTATCTATAGTAAATTGTTTGATAATAAAGTATTATTTTTCACAGAAATAACGTTTGGTAATAAAGTATTACCAAACTCGGAACGACAAATCGGAGTGCCAAGTTGAATTCCAGTTGAATTCCTTGCATTCATTTACGCACAAATAACATTCGGAAATGAATTAATCCGTCTCTTCCCTCCAGGTATGGGCTAAATAATAGAACAGATTGGGTTCTATAGCCTTGGCTGTCAACCAGTCTACCGCAGAAAGCAACCTACTGCGGGATAATCTTCTGCCCAGTCAGTTATGTCTCTTTCACGATATGGTCGTCCAAAGGGTGACACTTAACTGACTGACTGAATAAAGTATAATAGTACATTTTTCTCAGAAAACGCAACGCCGTGGAGCTCACACTTATAGCATATATGTTTGTGATAAAAATGTAACTTTATACACATTTTCCGGGAAGCTTAATTTTGCCTAAATGTGATTTATGATGAAGCGAATCTTTATTCCCGTTTAATGTATATCGTAATTAACGAAAAATTTAATGATGACGTGTTATTCCTTGTGGCCTCTTTACATTTTCTGATGAAGCTTAAGTTTAAACTCATTTTTTCAAAAATTAATGAGTATTTTCACATTTCTGGCATATTATGGTTCGTCTCTAATGCCTTTCCGTATCCTCATTTGAAATGCTGGCCTTTCGGCAGTTGTTATGCAATTTTCGATTAAGCCTATATTTAGTCTGTTTTAATGAAAACGTAGTGCTGATGGCGGACACGGAAAGCAAACTACAAGACCTCATACGGAAGGTAACGGTGGAGAGTGACAAAAAAGGACTACAAATAAACTTTAAGAAAACTGAGTGCATGGTCATCAGCAAAAGGTACAACCCAAAATGCCAAATAAATTTTGGAGATACCAGAATCAAGCAAGTACAAAAATTTAAATACCTAGGAAGTGTCCTAACAGAAGATGGAAAGTGCGACACGGAGATCCGAAGGCGAATTGGCATGGCAAAGGACGCGTTCCAGAAGCTGAGCAAAATACTAACACACAATCTCACAAAGAAAAGAGCGCTGGACTGCTACGTGATGTCAGTTCTTCAATACGGCAGAGAATGCTGGACAATATTATCGAAAATGAGGACAACACTGGAAGCAGCGGAAATGTGGTTCTACAGAAGGATGCTGCGGATATCATGGACTGAGCATGCGAGCAACGATGAGGTATTGGAAAGAATGGCAACAACGAGGAAATTGATACTGAGCATCAGAAAGAGACAAGTGGAAGTTCCTGGGACACGCAATGAGGAAGGAGAGCCTGCAGAACCTGATACTGACTGGCCAGATAGAAGGAAAGACAGACAGGGGAAGGCAGCGGATAACATATTTACAGGGCCTGATCAGGTGGTTGACAGAACGGGGGTTGACAGGAGTAACGGGAACAAACATACTAGGAGCCACAAGGGATAGAGAGACGGGGAGAACCATGATCGCCTACGTCCTGAAAGGACAGGGCACATAGAAGAAGAAGAATGCTAGTATGTTTGCTTTGTGGCATTTCATTTTACGGAAAATGTAGGAGAGGCGATCGCGTGCTAGTGGAATACTGTGCATATTCTAATGAAGTCTACATTTATGCAATAGATGCTTAGGCCATTAAATAGACTCTTACATAATTCCTTTTTTCATAACCATATCGCCCCAAGTAAGGCAGTTTACTGTCACTGTTTTGCAGGGGGTTACATAGGAGAAAGAGCGACAGGTTATAGGGGGTGTCAGGAAGTGGGTAATAGAAGGATGAGAATACTGATGAGAGTGGAGTGGACGGAGAAAGGAGCACGAGAGAAAGGATGCAGGTTAGTGAGATAGGAGATGACTATTGACTTTACATTTAAATTCTTGGAGATTGTAGCTGTCGTGGAAGCAAGTAAACGGAAGAGAATTCCACAGGCGGGAAGTGCGAGAAAATAAGCTGCTGGAGTAGAATTTGCGTTTACATTTTATTGGTTTCACAGTAAAAGGGTGGGACCTAGTTGCTAATCTTGTGGCTCGAGTAAATTCATCTATAGGGGGCACCAGTGAACTAAATTCATCGGAGCGGAAGCCGTGAAAGTATTTGTAGAAGAGACACAGGGAAGCCACATTGCGCCAGTGAGAAAGTGACTGTATCTGAGCTGCCAAGTCGGGATCGATCACATTACAGATTCTCCGTTGGATTTTGTCAAGAACCCAGGAGCACCCGACCAGATATGGCAGCAGTATTCAATGTCCTGGTTTTCAGGAATCATTTTGGTCGAAACCTAAAAGGTGTAACTTAAGGTTTCTCTATCGAAGCATCCTTATCACGTATAGTTTTAAATACAGAGTTGTCGTCCTCATTGTCTGATCTAAGGTTAGAGAACCCAGTCTGCTCTGGTATTTTAACAATGGCTGGTTGGAGAAGGTATGGTTTCATAAATTTCCCAGAAGTAATTGCGCAAAATTAAATGAAACGAACTTGACTGTAGTTCGAACGCGGGCTTCCGATTTCTCATACCAAGGCTCTATTCATTACATCAACTGCACATCCATCCCTTTTACAGTGAAACCTATAAAATGCAGCCGTAACTTCTACTCCAACAGTTTCTTTCCTCGCACTTCCCGATTGTGGAATTCTCTTCCAAACGATTGCTTCCCCGACGGCTACAATCTCCAGGAGTTTAAATGTAAGGTCAATAGACACCTCCTAACACACTAACCTGCTCCCATTCTATCAAGCACTCTTCCCATCTGCCTAACCCTCATCCTCGCTATCCTTACTCATCTGTCACCTTCCTCCTGACATTCCCTATGTCTAACCACTCCTTCTCTTTACCTTCCCCTATGTAGCCCCATGCGCAATAGTGGCAGTGGAATGCCTTGCTTGGGGTGAGATGATTAAAAAAAAAACAAAAAAAAACATCCATTTCTATAAAGGAACCTTAATTTTTTTGTGTACGCTTTTGTGAATTATAATATATGTTCTGCGATGAAGTCTAGCTTTACAGCAATTTTCATAAAACGTAATAATAATGTGTTCGTTTTTATCGATTATTATATATATATTGTGCAAGGAAGCCTAACTTTATAATCATATTCATAAAACGTAATAATATTGTGTTCACTTTTATGGATTATACAATATATTCTGCAGAGAAGCTTAGTTTTATATTATGCTTCATAAAATGGAATAATAATGTGTTCATCTTTATGAAATATGATATATATATATATTCTTTGTTGACGTCTAACTTTATAGCCATTTTCATAAAACGTAAAACTAATGTTTGTTTTATGGATTATAATTTATATTCAGCAAATTTATAGACATCTTTAGAATACGTAATAATAATGCGTTGGCTTTTATGAATTATCTAAACTTATTTATAAATAGAACTTTGTCTCTCTCTGTGTGTGTCCCCGTTACCTATAGACTCCGAAACGGCTCAACCGATTTTCTTGAAAATTTACACAGTTGTACTATAAGCGTCTGAAAGTGTTCTTAGCTAGGTTTTGTGTCGAGGTACACCCGATGAATATCGAAAATCGATATTCGAAAAAATCGGATTATAGAAGGAGTGGTCCGATTTTAATCAAATTTCATACACTCATAGACAAAGACATAAGAAATGATATTCAGAAGTTTCAAGATTGCAGTTCTTACAATAGTGCAGAAAATCGATAATATACATATAAAAGCTTTCATTACACCCGAGCAACGCCGAGCTATACTGCTAGTAATTTATATACAAAGATGAAGCCTAACTTCATAGTCATTTTTTTAAAACGTACTAATAATTGTTACGCTTTTATGGATTATAATATAAATTCTACGATGAATTTTAACTTTATATTGATTTTCATAAAACATTAGCAAATTGTATTTACTTTATGGATTACAATATAGCTTATGTATGTAACAATAATGTGTTCGTTTTTATGAATTATTATATATATTCTGCATTGAAGCTTAACTTTATAGTCATTCGCATAAAACAAAATAATAAAGTGTTTACTTTTATGAATTACTAGCAGTATAGTCCGGCGTTGCTCGGGTGTAATGAAAGCTTTAAAACTAATCCATGGTCCTGGAGCTCAGACTCTTCGGACGTTGGCACGAAAGACTAAAAAGTAATAGTTGTTTCCAGTTAAAGCGAAACCGTAGACAGAAAGAAAATGGATGTAAGTCAAATTTTGATTTCCTGGTATCGATATCAAATTTTCTGCACTATTGTAAGAACTGCAACCTTGAAACTTCCGAAATAGGCCTTGTATAGGGGCCAACGAAGGTCAAATACGGAACCATCATACAAAAAAACAAACACTCTGAAAGTATAAAAATACATTTTATGATGAAGAGGACAGCAATACATTTTTATATAAAAATTTACCAACAATATAGATAAAGAGTAAAATTAAGAAACATTTTTAAAGTAAAATGATTAGCAATGCATTTTATAGTAGAATTACAAACGATATATTTTATAGAAAATGATTAACAATATTTTTTATCTTCGGGAAACCATAAAAGTCGGTTGAAAATATTTAGATTTCGGCATAGAAGTTGATAAATAAGTAATGCCAACCAACCAAACTTGTACAGAGTGAACAACGTCAATGCCATTGACAATACGATATTCATTTGACTCGACACTTTATTTTCCGATCGATATCAATCGACATTGATTTTCAAGCCTGGTGGTTATAATATATATATTTCATCAGAAAATGCTTAATGTAACAAAAAGATAAACACACCAGGACTAAGTTGTTGGCAAAATGATCACAAAGTTAGAATATATTACAAAATGCACGCATAAAAAAGGCGAAAACTTGTACTATTTACAATAGTGATGATCAAGGTCAAAGGGCACAACTGTCGAAACGTTATGTTAACAAGAATAAAGATGAGGATAATAATCCACGTATAAATAAGTAAGTAATGATAACCCTACATCCCAGAAATTCAGACGAAAATGGCTATTAACAAGTTCTCCAAAATTGCGTATGAAAATGGATTTTTGTTACTATATAATATACATTCGGGAGATTGATTCTCTATTATAAACAGTACATAAACTGATCCCCGACTTTGTGAACATCATGGACTGTTGTTATTATATAATATAAATTCGGGAGATTGATTCTCTATTATAATAAATACATAAACTGATCCCTGACTTTGTCACCATCATTGACTGTTGTTGCTATATAATATACATTCGAGAGATTGATTCTCTATTATAATAAATACATAAACTGATCCCTGACTTTGTGGCCATCATGGACTGTTGTTGCTATATAATATTCATACGGGAGATTGATTCTCTATTATAAGCAATACATAAACTGATCCCCGACTTTGTGAACATCATGGACTGTTGTTACTATATAATATACATTTGGGAGATTGATTCTCTATTATAATCAATACATAAACTGATCCCTGACTTTGTGGCCATCATGGACTGTTGTTACTATATAATATACATTTGGGAGATTGATTCTCTATTGTAATCAATACATAAACTGATCCCCGACTTTGTGAAAATCATGGACTGTTGTTGCTATATAATATACATTCGGGAGATTGATTCTCTATTATAATCAATACATAAACTGATCCCCGACTTTGTGAACATCATGGACTGTTGTTACTATATAATATACATTTGGGAGATTGATTCTCTATTATAATCAATACATAAACTGATCCCCGACTTTGTGAACATCATGGACTGTTGTTGCTATATAATATACATTCGGGAGATTGATTCTCTATTATAATCAATACATAAACTGATCCCTGACTTTGTCACCATCATGGACTGTTGTTGCTATATAATATACATTTGGGAGATTGATTCTCTATTATAATCAATACATAAACTGATCCCTGACTTTGTGGCCATCAATGGACTGTTGTTGCTATATAATATACATTCAGTAACAAAAATCCATGATGGTCACAAAGTCAGGGATTGAAGGTAATGTTGACAACGTTCCTGGATATAGAGTATCTTCTTGGCATCTGTTGACCATGTCCGTCAAAGTATATGGATATAGAGTATCTTCTCCGCACTTTAATCTGTTCAATGACACAACGTCAAAGACCATCACTCTCGAATCAGACACTCTCCAGAATCGGATTTGAACTCTAATACTCGGAAAAATATGGCCGCCTTTTACACACGTCGCATTGAATATTTTGAGCTTCTTGATTGTTTAAGCCTTCTATCTGTGAACTATAAAATGGGTTGGCTCATGGGTGTCAGCACAGTATAGATGTACCAAAAAAGTTTAACAAAAATATTTCGTGTGTACATTAAAGCAAAGATTTATTTACAGAATAACAAAAGTGTAAGAAGAAAAATATAAGTGAAATTTTGTTAACTGACCACTATAATATACTTGTGAAAAGAAAAATGTTCATTGAGAAAATGCATGTAGTTTTGTAGTTAAAATTGTTCGTAGAGAAATGTAGGTATTAAAAATGTCCGCAGAAGTATAGAGTTCATGGTTGTGTAGTAGCAGAATGTAAAGTCTTTGTTCCTTCCTCTTTTTGATAGGTCACGACAGGTTGAGAGAGAGAGAAGGTAAAACAAATGAAGAAGTTGATACTTAACGCATAAATTTGGTTGTTGCTGCTGTCGTCTTTAGCCGCGTGGTGTGAAAATGAAGAAAAGGACGTTGGAAGAAGAGGCCGAATGAAACTGTGACGTGACCTACGTCCGGGTTGGCGTGGAGTGAAAAAGAAGAAAAGAAAATTGGCAGTGAGGGCGAGTCAGCTTGAAGTTTCTTATTTACATGGTGAGATGCAGTCAGCTACTGCTTCCATCTGACGGACTGCCTGTGACCGGTCAGGGGACCTCCTTAAATATTGAATTCAAGTCACGTGAGAGGCTCCAAAAACGATTTTTTTTTTAGCTGTGAAAAAAAAACCGTTTCGCTGATACATTTTGAATTTCTCGATTCGTCAACCAATCAGGATCCAGAATTTGCTTCTCGCAATGAATCTTTCTTAGTTGGGTTTTTCCAAAGTCATTTGAACCCCTTTTTTGCGGGTGTGCAATTTATTTTGTGTGTTTTAGTTGGTTGATGGATTATATAAGATTTGTATCCTATAACCTAATCTTAATCTTAAAACTCGTTTCTTAAACAAAAAGTAACGATTTGGAAAAAAATATAGTTTGTGTCATCGTTCATAATGTCAAACCCCAACATCTAAATTGAGTGCGATACCAATTTCAAAATTGACCTGCCCTTTTGTCACAGGATGTCCGTTGTCGTACGGTTGATGTCGGCTTAGACCAAGAAATCGGAGAGCCGAGATCGAATTCCAGTTGAATCGGTTTGCACTCACCTACGCGCGAATACCCTTGGGAAAGGTATTAATTCGTATCTTCCTTAAAATTATGTTTGAATAGCAGGTCAGATTGGGTTATATAGCAACCAGTCTACTGAAGAAAATAATGGCAACCTACTGCGGGAAAATCTTTTGTCTAGTCACTCATGTCTCTTTAGAGATATGATTCTTATTCTATGTGCCTTGTCCCTTCAGGACGTAGGCGATCATGGCCTTCCACTTTTCCCTACCCTGGTGGCACTGAGCACGCCTTCTCCTGTTACACCGTGCAATCCTCGTTCTGTCATCCACCTGATTAAGTGCTTCAAATATGTTATCCGTTGCTTTCCCTGTCTCTTTTTCCCTCTATCTGGCCTGTTAGTATCAGATTCTCCAGGCCCTCCTTCCTCATTGCGTGTTCCAGGAACTTCAGCTGTCTCTTCCTGATGCTCAGTATTAATTTCCTTTTTGTTTCCATCATTTCCAAGACCTCATCATTGCTCACATGTTCGATCCATGATATTCGCAGCATCCTTCTGTAGAACCACATTTCAGTTGCTTCAAGTTTTTCTTTCTTCTTTGATGGTATTGTCCAGCATTCACTGCCATATTGAAGGCCGGACAGCACGTAGCAATCCAGTACTCTCTTCTTTGAAATTGTTCTGTTTCTTAATACTTTACTCAACTTCTGGAATGCTTCTTTCGCCATGCCAATTCGCCTTCGGATCTCTTCCGTTTTTTGTTATAACGCTTCTCAGGTATATAAATTTTTGTACCTGTATTTGGCATATTGGGCTGCCCTTTTTACTGATGACCAGTTTTCGTGCTGTTTATTTCTAGTCCTTTCTTGTTACTTTCTTCTGCTACCTTCTGTAGGATGTCTTGTAGTTTCCTTTCTGTGTCTGCTATCAGCACTGTATCATCTGCGTACCTTAGCTTGTTTACATTGTGGCCTCCGAATACGAATCCAGGCATAATTTCTAAGGTCCTCAAAATATTCTCGCTGTCAAGCATATATCACGTATGGAACTTTAACTGATTGACTGTTGCCACAGTATGGCACAAAAACCAAGTTTGCTTATCTGCCTGCAAGCCTTTACATGAGTTCGAACCCCGTCTGATGTGAAATACACAACCTTCGCAGCCGCATGGTGTATTCGGAATAATTGTCTTTATGGCTGTTTGTTAAACGCATTTTTTCGGAAATAAATTTTTCAACATGTGTCCCCTCTTCTTCTTCTTCTTGTCCGTCTTCTTCTCCATTTTTAGTGGAATCACGGAGTGGAGATACCTGCGAATGTGACTTCTTTTTCTTCGGGGCCTCTTTTAAATGGAGCAGAAAAGACATACGCCCTTCCGGGATTAAAATTACTTCCATTCCTTCATTGGTTGTTTTTCTTTCCTTTTATTCTTTTTCATTTTTTAAAATTTTCTACTTATCTCCCTCCGACGCCCCCACCTCCACCACTTCCCACACCGAATCATTCCAGGGCTGTTTATACTTATTAAGCAGAATAAAAGAGAAGACGCCATATTTTTTAAAACTTCCATTTTTAATCAATTCAGTTTGAATTCGCAGAAGGAAATATTTAGCTTCTTTTTTTTTCCTTAAATTACTGCAGACTGAAAATCATTTTGTTGCCATTCTTGTGATAAAGCGGCTAACGCCGTCTTTTCAGACAAACACGACATGCAAATCTAATAAAGTTGTCAAATTGTGCTGACTTCATTTAAGTTTTTTTTTTTTCCAACCTTTTAATTTTCCATTTTTCTTTTTCTGTTCCCTATTTTTTTCCTATTTTTTCGATTCTTAGAATTTGGTTATTCCTTTTCATTCTTAACTTTGTCGTTCAGGAACACGTGATCAATCTCTGTACCAATATCAAGAACATGTGATCAATCTCTGTACCAATATCAAGAACATGTGATCAATCTCTGTACCAATATCAAGAACATGTGATCAATCTCTGTACCAATATCAAGAACATGTGATCAATCTCTGTACCAATATCAAGAACACGTGATCAATCTCTGTACCAATATCAAGAAGATGAAATATTATGAGTTCTTTGTTTCTTTTTAACGGGTTAGTCTATATCCGCTGGGCAATTCATTGATTCTCCCCTTTAATGTGTGAAGCCTTTTTCTATTCTTTGTCTTTGAAATGAGTTTTTTATTTATCACAAGCAGAAGTAACGACGGTCATTAGTATTTCGAAAATATCATTTCCGCAAAAGAATAGTCGCGATAATTGTTTATTCATTTGAAAAAATTCTGATTAATTTTTTTTTTTTTTTGTTATTCTGATAATTTTATTATAATTTTCTGGGGAAAACATTAAAAATTGAATAAAAGAAAGCCCAAGAATTTCGTATAAACAATGTCAGTGTGGACACGAAGACGATATCTTGAATGATGGCAGATCTTCACTCTCACACAAATCCGGTATTAAACTCGATAATCTAATAATAACAATTAGGCTATTGCGAAACAAACATATTTTCAATAGGTTTTTGTGTGCATTTGAAGATAACAATTATTTTATGAAACAATCCATTTTAGAAGACAGAAACAAACAATTAGGTTATTAGGATATGAATCCAAATATTCCACGAATAACAAAGAATTATGTCATTCTTTTACAAAAAAAAAAAAAAAAAGAAAATAAGTTTAGTAGAAGAAAACAAGAGATTATGAAACCAACATATTCTATAAATAACGTATAAAGATGTAATCCTTTTATGAAACAAACCAATTTAGCAGACGGAAGCAAACAGATTCCATAAATATCAAAGATGCAATTCTTCAGAAACAAACCTATTTTTGGAATTCATATTTACGCAAAAAAAAAAAACTACTTTATTAAACCAACAATTATGAAACAAAGATTAAAACAAATAATTGCATTATATATAAATTGTTCGAATTTTTATTAAACAAAAGAGAGAAAAATGAGTAATTTACATTATTAAACATACCATTTTTTAAAGTAAATTGTAACCTTAAAATATGACTATGTTGAATTAATAAGAATACAATAATTGTTTTCATTCCGTTTAAAAAAAAAGACATGCATTTATTAAATAAATCAGTTTTGTAATTGATATTGAGGCGACAAAAATGATTAAACCAACAATTTTGAAATTAAAAATGGTTAAAACATGTAATTAGATTATATATGAAATATTGGATTTTTTTCAAAAGAAAGAAACAGACAATTGTTAAACTAATTAGTTTTGTAATTAAAACTGATTGAAATAACAACAACATGGAACAAATTTTGGAATTAACATAGATTAAAATTTATTTGTTTGAATATTATTTTTAATGGATACTTAAATTTGAGTGAATAATCTGTTAAGCAGAACATTTTTATATATCCACTGGCCTGAACATTCGAGAAAGCTTAAGAAAATGTCAATCTTCCGTGGTCAAGTGGTAAGTCACATCAGAATTAATAGAGGCTTTTCACCGACATATGGGACACGCAAGTTCGAATACTACTGGAAGATAGATATTTTCCTAAAACAAAATTTCTCGAATGTTCAGGCTGGTGGATATATATAAATGTATTGTTTACTTATTAAAAAAATGGACTATCCACTCAAATACAAGTATTCATTAAAATTAATGTTCAAATAGATTTAAATAAATATGTCGGTTAATACCATTTCGTAACTTTCCGGAAGATTTCATAATAGATTAAAATAAGCAATTACTTTTATTCCCTTTAAATTTAAAGAAGCAGTTAATTCATTAATCACATTGTCGAGTGAACAAAGAATTAAACAAATTATTACTTTATTAAACAAATCAATTTCGGAAACAAGTATCTGAAAGGAGCAATTAATTTATTAAGCAAATCAGTTTCGAAAATTTAAGGAAACGTAATCATCTAGGATGTTCGTTGTGGTGTAGTGTACATCAATTCGGAACGACAAATCGGGGAACCGAGTTCGAATTCCTGTTGAATTCCTTGAATTCACTTACGCACAAATATCCTTGGGAAAGGTATTAATACGTCTCTTCCCTCTAGTTATAGGTTAAATAATAGAACTGATTGAGTTCTGTAGCCTTAGCTGGCAGCCAGTCTACTGCAGTCTAATGGCAAACTACTGCGGGATAATCTTTTGCTCAGTCAGTCATGTCTCTTTTGAGACATGATCGCTAAAAGTGTGTATCACCAATGTCATTTAACTGACTGAAAGCAAGTATAGAGCACCGAGTTAGAATCAAACTAACTACTCAACTGTAATTTATTTAATGAGAACAGTTTTTTTTTTAATATTAGACAAAGTCGAACTCAAAGTTTTATCTCTAGCGATTTGCCCATCGCATCTTAATGGCTCATTATTGTTAATCGGAAAGCCGAAAGTCCAGTTGGGCTCGTTACGCGCAAGTAACGTTAAGAAAAGGCATGAATCTACTTCTTCTTCCCCCAGCTATGGGTTAATTAGTATGTTTGTCATCACTAAAACAATTATCTCCAAGAAAAACATATATTTTCTGGCTTTAAATAACCCGCAAAGGTTTGATAAGCCGTAAAAAACAATCAATTAAAAATATCTTAGTGATTTACCAAACATAGATTAGATGTGACAGAAGATTGAGGGTATGGTGCACACGGTGAGTATCAAACTCAATACATAATTGGTTTAGTGAGACTAGCTTGTTAACCAAGTCTAAGTCCCTGAAAACACCAAATATAGTAGTCGTAAAAAAAAAATAAATCATGCGAACATTTCGCTGTCTCGTCGGAGTTCAGAGTAGGTCTGAGGGAGAATGCGAAAGGATAGACAAGTATAGAGAGTTGGGAATAAATGGCGACTGTCGTGCCAGTCATTATCGAAAGACTAGAGAAATGAGGAATTAGGAGAATCCACCCAGACGACGGCATTTTGGAAAACAAAGAGAATCTCTGGATTATTAAGGCGACTGACTGTCATTTCATCTGCAATGTAAGCCACTATTTACTAATAATTGTGAACAGTCACTAAGCTGGAACCATCACTGTGACGGGCCAGGAAGTTTCTTTTCGCCTAAGTCCACCTTGCACATATACAAATCAACCATCCAACCGTGCATAGAATACTGTTGTCATAATCTGGTGAGGGGCCTCTGCTGTTCCTCTCAGTGTTCTCAACAGACTCCAAAGGAGAATCAGTCATGTGATCGGTCCCGACCTAGCAGCTCAACTCCAGACAATTTCGCACCGGCGGGATGTGGCTTCCCTATGTCTCTTCTACAAATCTTTTCATGGCTTCTGCTCCGACGAACTTAGGTCACTAGTACCTCCCCCTATTAGAATTTACTCGAGCAACTGGTAACAAGGTTCCACCCTTTTATAGTTAAATCTACCAAATGCAACCGACGATTCAACTCCAACAGCTTCTTTTCTCGCACTTCCCACCTGTGGAAATCCCTTTCGTATACTTGCTTTCCTGACAGCTACAATTTCCAGGAATTTAAATGCAATGTCAATTCCCATCTCTTATCTACTTGACTCCAGTCCTTTCCTCGTTCTTTCTACATCACTCTGTGTATCATGTTCTTTTCCTATCTTCACAACTGTCATCACACCTGTATTCCCATCCTTCTCTTGCTCTTTCTCTGACAACCTCTGGAACTGGTTCGTCTTTCTCTTCACTCTTCTCTTGCCTAAACTTTTACTCTTATGTAGCCCCATCAGTGGTGGTACCGCCTCGCTTGGGATGAAGCGATTAAAAAAAGTCTAGATCAGTTCTTCCCAATATTTGACTTTTTATGACGCATTTTTGGTGTAAAAAAATCCAGGTTCACGTAAAGACAAACAGAAATATAACAGGAAATACATTTTATTTACAAAAGCAAAATTTATTAGAAAATAAAAATCCGGAATAAGAATCACCGCCGTAAATGTAAGGATTAATTTGTTTTTAGTCTGTTTTCTTTAGCACGAGACATCTTGTTTGTTTTTTGTATTGTTTTTGTTTTTTGGCTTATTTCTTTCTGCTTGTCGCGTGTTCTAAATAATTTAATATTTAGATTCCACAAATGCGTCTTGGCCTTTTGGCTCGGATCAAAGCATAGTATATGTTCCTTCCTCATTTCATTTCTCCCTTGTGGCCTATTTTTGGTGTCAAAAAGATTTCAGACCCACATAGAAAATACATTTTATTTACAAAAGCAAAATTTAGTAGAAAATAAAAAGCTTGTCTCAGGGGTGTACTGTTCTGGTGTCTATTATCTTGTCATGTCGATCATCCAAGCCTTGGATTAGCTTCAGGCTTAAGTCTCCTCTCTTTTCAATATATGTTTAATGATATTTCTTTGTCAATATATCATTTGCTGCAAAAAAAAAAACCCACCTCAACCAACCAGGTGGTAAGAAAACCAAATAAGAATGGAACAACCATTTTCAAAGAACAACGAATGGGAGGAATTTACTTTCAGCCATTTGATCAATATTTTCTTTCAATTCGCCCCATTAATATTTTGTTCTTTTCATTTCAATGAGGCCAAATGAAAAAAGAAAGAAAAACTTTTGAGCCTAATGATCCACATTGAGAATCACCGCCCTAAAGGTAAAATTTAATTTTAAGATGATTGCTGAATTTGAACTATTATTTTCTTCATCTAAATTTGAGAGTAGAAAACATAAACAGAAAACTTGATATGCACATTAATGACAATGAATTTATTGCAGCAGAAAATATTACAATTTTGATGATCTAAACTTATTTATAAATGGAACTCTGTGTGTGTGTGTGTGTGTGTGTGTGTGTGTGTGTGTGTGTGTGTGTGTGTGTGTGTCCGTTACCTATAGACTCCGAAACGGCTGAACCGATTTTCTTGAAAATTTACACAGTAATACTATAAGCGTCTGTGAGTGTTCTTAGCTAGGTTTTGTGTTGAGATACCCCCGATAAATATCGAAAACCCATAATCGAAAAAATCGGGTTATAGAAGGAGTGGTCCGATTTTAATCAAATTTCATACACTCATAGACAAAGACATAAGAAACGATATTCAGAAGTTTCAAGGTTGCAGTTCTTACAATAGTGCAGAAAATCGATAACATATATATATATATATATATAAAATGCAAGATGTTTGTGTGTGTGTCTGTTTATCTGCCTGTATGTCTGTATTTTTTCAGCCCTTTTATTTTAGTTTTTGCTTCGGGTTTGGCTCTAAGTATGTATAATTGTAGTTCTTAACCTCAGCCATGATACCATTTACTCAGACGACTTATTTTAGCCTTCAAAATTCAGTTTACGACGAAAAAACTTATTTGATATCGATACCAGGAAATCAAAATTTGACTTACATCCATTCATTTTTCTTTCAGTCTATAGTTTCGCTTTAACTGGAAACAACTATTGCTTTTTAGTCTTTCGTGCCAACGTCCAAAGAGTCTGAGCTCCAGGACCATGGATTAGTTTTAAAGCTTTCATTACACCCGAGCAACGCCGGGCTATACTGCTAGTTCTACTATAAAATGCATTGCTAATCATTTTGTTTCTTAATTTTACTCTTAATGTGTATTTTTGGTAATCTTTTATATAAAAATGTATTTCTGTCCTCTTAATCATAAAATGTATTTTTATACTTTCAGAATGTTTGTTTTTGTATAATGGTTCCGTATTTGACCTTCGTTGGCCCCTACACAAGGCCTGAGGGAGGCACTCGAGGTAAATAGTTACGGAGTAAAAGGCACATTTTAAGTGGATATATATCAGTCTTCAAGATTTTAAAATTTTTTGTGATCGGGAAAGCAAACTCTTAGGAGTTGGTTCCACAAGGTAGGAGTTTGTGAAAAAAGTTTTGGTGGACCTGAAGGAGACTACCACCACCTTTAAGTTTGTTGTTTTTCATTTTTTTTTTTTTCTTCAGTGCAGTCTTATCGATTATTACATAAAGTTTCCAATTATCAAAAAAAATTAGAAAAATTTCAATATTTAAACAATTTTAGGTGGGGGCTCAGTTTCTCATACAACATTATAGTAAATCGAGCTTCATTTTGGAACCACTCGCGTTGGGGTCGCTTTGTTTTGGTTTTTCTTGGGACGACTTGTTGCTCTTGTTTTTATCTTTTTCAATTTTTCTTCAGTTCTTAGATGACATCTTCCTCGGAAACTCCAAGAATGGCTTTATTCAAAAATTTGGCAATCAAAAAGTGTAGGGTTTAATCGATAAGATTGCACTGAAAACAGTAAAAAAATAATTGATAATAAACAAATTTACAGGTAGTGGTAATGTCGTACTGGCGAGTGGTTCCAAAATGGAGGATCAATTTACTATAAGGTTGTATGAAAAACTGAGTTCCCCCATAAAATTGTTTAAATATTGAAATTTTTCAAATTTTTTTTTTCTCAATCGGAGAGTGTAATCGATAAGATTGCAGTGAAACAAAGTAAAAAAAAAAAATGAAAAACAACAAATTTAAACGTGGTCGTAGTCTCCTTCAGGTCCGCCCAATTTTTTTAAGGAAGCAAACACCTCCCCACGGGAATGCGAAGAGAATATGGATGGTTCAACTACAATGGGCGTAGTATGGTAGGACATAGCCGTGAAGATAAGAACCGGAGGGCTAAGTAATGCAGTTCTACTGAACTCTCCATAAAAATAACTCCAGAGCAGTGAAAAACTTGTGAAGTTTATTCCGTGAGAAAGAAATTGCAAGGTAGACAATAATCCGTCACCCACAAGGACGCAGGCACGCTTTTAGACTTCATCGAGGGTAGAAAAGGAAGAATAGGCAGCTCCCACCCACATACGGAAGCAGTACTCCATTTTCGGTTTGATCAGGCTTTTATAAAAGTAGAAGAAGGAGTGAGGTACTTGCTGGAGAGGTACGTAGAACGGAGCAACCACTTTTTCAGTTTTTTTAGCGGTAGACCGTATGTATAAGTGCCACTTGCGGTCTCGGTCGAGTTTAAGGCCCAAGTAGCGCTTAAGGCACGGTATCTTCCTGAGGGAACATCCGTTCATTGCGATTGGTGAATGTTCTGGGTCCGATATTCGATATTGAAAGATTACTATTTGGGGGGGGGTTGTATGTTTCTTTGTTTGTTTTGGGGGCGCTGAAGGTGACCAGTCAGTTTTTTTCTCCCACTGAGCAGATAGAGCTCGGTCAGACGAGACATCAGCTGCCAGTCACTGGCCGTCTAGAGATTTGGAAGGGGTTGTATGTTTCTTTGTTTGTTTTGGGGGCGCTGAAGGTGACCAGTCAGTTTTTTTCTCCCACTGAGCAGATAGAGCTCGGTCAGACGAGACATCAGCTGCCAGTCACTGGCCGTCTAGAGATTTGGAAGGGGTTGTATGTTTGTTTGTTTTGGGGGGCGCTGAAGGTGACCAGTCAGTTTTTTTCTCCCACTGAGCAGATAGAGCTCGGTCAGACGAGACATCAGCTGCCAGTCACTGGCCGTCTAGAGATTTGGAAGGGGTTGTATGTTTCTTTGTTTGTTTTGGGGGGCGCTGAAGGTGACCAGTCAGTTTTTTTCTCCCACTGAGCAGATAGAGCTCGGTCAGACGAGACATCAGCTGCCAGTCACTGGCCGTCTAGAGATTTGGAAGGGGTTGTATGTTTCTTTGTTTGTTTTGGGGGTCGCGGAAGGTGACCAGTCAGTTTTTTCTCCCACTGAGCAGATAGAGCTCGGTCAGACAAGACATCAGCTGCCAGTCACAACAAAATGATAGGAGTATACTATAACGAGAAGCCGGGGAGCCGAGTTCGAATTCCAGTTGAATCCATTGTATTCACTTACGCGCAAATACCCTTGGGAAAGGTATCCGTCTCTTCCTTCCAGTTATGGGTTAAATAACAGGGTTCAGGATTGGGTTCTATAGCCTTGGTCGGCAACCAGTCTACCGCAGAAAGCAATGGCAACCTACTGCGGGAAAATCTTCTGCCCAGTCAGTCATGTCTCTTTCGAAACATGATCGCCCAAGCGTGTATCACGTATAGCACTTAACTGACTGAATTTCTACTGGACATAAAGTGGGGGATCGGTTTTATATTGTGATGAAGTAATAAACTCATCCCCCACTATTTATACTTAATATAATAATGTCATATAATCTATCTCTTCTCCCTCCAGTTATGAGTTAAATGACAGGACAGATTGGGTTCTATAGCCTTGGCTGGCAACCAGTCTACCGCAGAAAGCAATGGCAATCTACTGCGGGATAATCTTCTGCCCAGTCAGTCATGTCTCTTTCGAGACATGATTGCCCAAGCGTGTATCACGTATGGCACTTAACTGACTGACTGGTACTATTAAGTAGTTCATTTTTATAAAGTAGAAAG
The DNA here is from genome assembly GCA_037127315.1 of Ascarosepion bandense. Taxonomy (NCBI): domain Eukaryota; kingdom Metazoa; phylum Mollusca; class Cephalopoda; order Sepiida; family Sepiidae; genus Ascarosepion; species Ascarosepion bandense. The sequence continues at coordinate 435 of JBBBDQ010029196.1, read as the reverse complement.
TGGATGAGATCGAGAAGCGAACCTTGGGCTACAGCTGCGTTGATTGCTTGAATCAATCGAAGAAATAGAATATCTATATATTATATATAGAAATTACTAACGATGGTATTGATTTAAACTCTATATAAAGAATTTCACTAATGTTTTTTGCAAGTGACACAGATGATACTGGTCAAAAGAGAACATAAGAAATAACTCTCAGTTACATATATCAAAGTATTGTGGATCTTCGTCGTCAAATTTTTGTGGATCTTCGTCGCCAAATTGTTGTGGATCTTCGTCGTCAAATTTTTGTGGATCTTCGTCGTCAAATTTTTGTGGATCTTCGTCGTCAAATTTTTGTGGATCTTCGTCGTCAAAGAGCTCCAGTAGAACTCTAAAGAACTCCTATGAACTTCCCAAGAACTCCAAAGAACTTCTCAAGTTAACTTCCTG
>JBBBDQ010029195.1:0-10063 GCA_037127315.1 Ascarosepion bandense | reverse complement strand
GAAACGTCAGAAATAAGAATTTAATCTAAGAATTTTCCGCTTCGAGTAGAAAACAAAATTTAAATTATATACTGTATGGACTTGTATATTGTACGAGTTTTTATGATCAGTTGTCCAGTGGATATCGGCTCGGAACGAGAAATCGGGGAGCCGAGTTCGAATTCCAGTTGAATTTATTGCATTTACTTACGCGCCAATACCCTTGGGAAAAGTAATAATCCGTCTCTTTCCTCCAGTTATGGGTTAAATAACAGATTGGGTTCTATAGCCTTGGTCGGCAACCAGTCTACCGCAGAAAGTAATGGCAACCTACTGCTGGATAATCTTCTGCCCACTCAGTCATGTCTCTTTCGGGACATGATCGCCCCAGCGTGTATCGCGTATGGCACTCAACTGACTATTTACACAATAACTGGGGGAGGTGCATCGCACTATACGCAGATAATATTTTTGAATAGGGTAACAGAAACATCTTGCAGTTTCGATGACTAGTTCTATTGAAAGTGAGTGGCTGACTGTTGTAAACACATGCAAAACAAATGCAATGAATACAAATTTGGGATAAAAGAAATTTTTTTTAAATGCTTAATTTTTCATATCTAAGGTTTATCTTGAGTGACAGTGACATATTGGATGAGATTTTGCTCTTCATGTTGCGACAGAAGCGAAGAAACTTAGGCTACGTGGTAGTCAAGGTCAGGGTAAATGAACTACTCTAGTGAGGCATGAACGCAAACAAAAGTACGGTATCTCAATAATCGTTTCGTTTAAGTGGGCTTTGTATTTTTATCATTTTTTTTTTTTTTTGTACAAAAATGAATGAAGACCATTTATTCGCTACAAAATATATCCAGGACGATACCCAGTATTCCGGTAGGCCGACTAATATTGCTCAGAACCAGGGCAGTGCTTAGGGCGCCCACAAAACCTGCAATTGCGCGGGATTAGTAAATTCCCTAGGAGGCGCAGGGCCCCGAGAAACCGCAAGGCTCCTTGGCTCCGCAGATCTCGTGTAATGACAAAAAAAAATAACAAAATAATTATTAGGATTAACTGGAAAATTATTATCATACTCATGTTGAATAGACATCTATCAACCCGTCTCGCTCTCTTTCTCTTTATCTTTAAAAAATGAACTTCAGAGAGAAATAGATTATAGATATCTTTCAGCATACATAACATGTATTTCAGGATGTCATAGGATAAAACGTTTAAGAAAATCTAGCGACTCTGACAGTGTGCAAAGTTTATAAACAAGAAATATCAACCTTTTTTCGTGATCACGGAATATCTGCGTTCCCGAAACTAGTCACTAGTGTATGTTATTTTGTTTAAAGTACCATTTTGTGTGTTCATTATGTTCGAGAAGTGGGCAGTTGCATTCTGCGGGTAGAGGAGCCGCAAGGTGCATTTTGCGTCGAGGAGGGAGTGATGTTGCTAAGCACGGTACTGCTCGGAACTTAGGGTCACATTATACACGGGATTTAAGAAAAATCAGGTTTCTCACAAAAATAAATAAATAAATAAATGATCGCGCTATACATTATGCTTATACACGAGTATGTGTGATAAAGAGAATTTTCAACCACTGGTTGTTTGTGTAAAATACAAACATCTTCAAACTTTTTCCCCTAAAACAGATAAAATTTAGTAATAGGTCTCAGTCAATCAAAAAATCCCAACACATCAACCCTAATATACACAAAAAACGTCCTCCTTTCTCCGAAAGAAAAAAGCAAAAAGCTAGACGATAATGATAAAAAAAAAAAAGCAGACAGAAATTGACGTAACATTTTTGTCGGTTAGTCATTTGATCTCTAGCTATTTATACATTTTTATTCAATGGGCTTCTATTTACTTTTCTCTTATAAATTGTTACTAATGACATTTAATGACCTTTATGCCCTTTCTCTATATCCGACACGTGTCCATTTCTGCGAACATTTTAAATAATAACAGTTTTCGATGACAAGATACATCCACAAAAAGCTACACACATATTTGCGTACAAATCTTTTGTTGTAAAAATGTAAAAGGATTTTAGTTTCTAATTTTATAAGAAATAATGAAAGCTTGTTTTCTATATTAATTGTGGCAATAATAAATTAACATCTCTATAATTCCAGCCTATAATATTATCATTCCCACAAAAACTGTAGATGTGTACACGCAGTGTCATAACAAAAGTGTTAGGAGTGATTGGACGTACTCATTATACAATGTAGGTCAGTCAGTTAAGTGCCATACGTGATACACGCTTGGGCGATCATGTCTCGAAAGAGACATGACTGACTGGGCAGAAGATTATCCCGCAGTAGGTTGCCATTGCTTTCTGCAGTAGACTGGTTGCCAACCAAGGCTATAGAACCCAATCTGTCCTATTATTTAACCATAACTGGAAGGAAGAGACAGATTAATACCTTTCCCAAGGGTATTTGCGCGTAAAGGAAGACAATGGATTCAATTGGAATTCGAACTCGGCTCCCCGATTTCTCGTTCCGAGCCGATATCCACTGTACCACAACGCACATCCTACAATGTAGGTACCACCACTAAATCGTTAAAAAACAGCATAGTATGAATGATACTAGATTAGCAACTAGGTCCCACCCTTTTACAGTGAAACCGATAAAATGTAACCGCAACTTCTACTCCAACAGTTTCTTTTCTCGCACTTCCCGACTGTGGAATTCCCTTCCACATGATTGCTTCCCTAACGGCTACAATCTCCAGGAGTTTAAATGTAAGGTCAATAGACACCTCCTAACACAATAACTCGCTTCCATTTTTTCAAACACTCTTCCCATCTACTCAACCCTCAGCCTCGGTACCCTTACCAGTCTATCACCCTCCTTCTGACATTTCCTATATCTAACCACTCTTTCTCTTTACCTTCCCCTATATAACCCCGTGCGCAATAGTGGCAGTGGAATTCCTTACTTGGGGTGAAATGATTAAAAATGATTAAATGATTAAAAAAAAATGTCTCAAACTTAATAAAAACGAGCTTTTCAATCAAAATTAAGAGGAAAAATAAAAGTATTTTTTAAATTATTTGTTTTTAATTTTTTAATCCCTTCTAACACGTTCGAAAGTTTGGTAAAAAATCTTGTTTTGATTTTAGTTAGCGGGTAACCAAATCGTTAAGAGAGTTTACAATGGAAAACGTAATCTACATCTATAAAAGTGACGAGGGTGGACGTTGTATAAGTAATTGTTTGTTTGATAGATTCGACTTAGCGTCTGCATTTTGCGGTCTAGCTCGACGGGAGTTGCGCTCAGATGTAGAACAAAATTTTATAACGCTATTCATTTTATGTATTGATTATTATAGACTTGATCACCCCACTTTATATTATCTAAATTTATATATGTTGCCCCTCTCACCCTAATCCAGTAGTGACATTCTACATTGTTAATGTTATCTATATCTAAAAGTGACGAGAGTGGACGTTGTGTAAATATTTGCTATGTAAATTCATCATATGTTTTTTTATTCTTATTAACCCTTAAACTACCCGAGTGAAACCGGGCTAAACTGCTAGTCTATATCTATAAAAGAGGGTGGACGTTGTGTAAGTATTTGCTATGTAAATTCATCATATGTTTTTTATTCTTATTAACCCTTAAACTACCCGAGTGAAACCAGGCTAAACTGCTAGTATTACATAAAACAGTTATTTTCCGGTGACAAACACATTAATTTGGAAATTCTTGAAAAAATCAAATGATTGTCAGATTTTAATGTAACTTTCAGGAGTAATCCACAAATGAATAAAATTATTTTTAAATTATTATTTTTTAAAAATCTTGGTAAAAAATGTTTTTACATCTGTTAAAAAATTATATTTAGTTAGGAAAATCGGTTTTATTAGTTAAACCCAAGCCTCATTGGGGAATGTAAATCATCTATAATTTTAATAAACATTTTGCCTTTATTTACTTAAATCTGTTTCCAATCTAAACTTATGTATCAAGGGAACTTTGTCTGTCTGTGTGTGTGTGTGTGTGTGTGTGTGTGTGTGTGTGTGTGTCCGTTACCTATTGACTCCGAAACGGCTGAACAGGTTTTCTTGAAAGTTTACACAGTTGTACTATGAGCGTCTGCGAGTGTTCTTAGCTAGGTTTTGTGTCGAGGTACCCCCGATAAATATCGAAAATCGATAATCGAAAAAATCGGGTTATAGAAGGAGTGGTCCGATTTTAATCAAATTTGATACACTCATAGGCACAGACATAAGAAACGATATTCAGAAGTGTCAAGGTTGCAGTTCTTACAATAGTGCAGAAAATCGATAATACATATATATAAAAGGCAAGATGTTTGTGTGTGTGTGTCTGTTTATCTGCCTGTATGTCTGTATTTTTTCAGCCCTTTTATTTTAGGTTTTGCTTCGGGTTTGGCTCTAAGTAGGTATAATTGTAGTTCTTAATCTCAGCCATGATACCATTTACTCAGAGGACTCATTTAGCCTTCAAAATTCAGTTTACGACGAAAAAAACTCATTTGATATCGATACCAGGAAATCAAAATTTGACTTACATCCATTCATTTTTCTTTCAGTCTACGTTTTTGCTTTAACTGGAAACAACTATTGCTTTTTAGTCATTCGTGCCAACGTCCAAAGAGTCTGAGCTCCAGGACCATGGATTAGTTTTAAAGCTTTCATTACACCTGAGCAACGCCGGGCTATACTGCTAGTAGTAAAATAAAAAAATACAATAAAACTATAACATTATTTAATTTGATAAGCTTTTAATTGTTTTAATAAATAATATATATTCAGGAGATTATAGTCTAAAGAAAAAAAATTTCGATTAATAATGAAATTTTAAAAGAACTGTTTTCATTTTTTTAAATTATAATAATGTATAAAATTTCAAAAATATGCTTCAAATACTTCAAAGATTTGTTGTCGTTAGTTTATTGACTTATTAAGTGACGGTTATATTTACTAATCAAAAATTGAAAAGTTTAATACAAATCGTCGTGCCTTCGTGTTTTTAAAATAATTTTAAATTTTTTGTGTACATGCAGTTTTTTTGTATGGTAATTTCTATGTGTACATTAAAAGGCCGTGTGTTTTAGGGCTTCTTCCCCTTGCAGGAAAACATTTTGTACAAATATGTCACTTTTGATCGCTATACACCTATATTATCTCGCATCTGTTAATCTGTCAACACATTTCAAATACGGTGAAAAGGTTAAAAAGTTCAACTCTGTGTTTAAAAATAGTCATATTTTACATTTCATGCTATAAATAAGTAATACTTGTGGAAATCAGATTAATTAACATTAAATTTTCTAATTTTTTTAAATAATGAATCACGGATGTATATTTTATTTTTTCAAGATTTTTAAAACTGAGAATTAAATTTTGCTTGAAAATGTGTCGATCGTTCAAAAATGGCCGAAAAATTGAAAGATTAAAAAAATGTTGAAAAATTTTAGATTCCAGTCAATATAATTGCGTTTGAGATACTTACTGAAAATATTAAAATTAATCATTTAGCTTTCAATTTAAAACTAAAATAAAAAAAATTTTTTAAATTTTTCTATATCTAAAAATTCAATTTAAAAGTTAGTTATAGAAAATGGGTGGAGGTACCTAAGTGTGAAATAGCCAACAAACAGCCTATAACGGCCAGATAATCTAAGATCCATTTTCACAAGGAAGGTGAACGTTCTCTGCGAAATGCCTAAATAACTTCCAACATGACGCTACTGAATGGAGCACGTGATTAGACACCGCTAGTTGATCTTAGAGAACCTGTAATTTCTGCTACACATCATTCAGGCAAACCCACGCCCTGACATTATGGCCTGGTCCAATTCGAAAGGGTGTTTTTCTCCTAGTTGAATTAACAGTTCCTCCATGAGGAGGTGAACAGGGAGGAAGCACACGAACGAAAGAAAAATCACGACGGATCACTGCGCGATCCGACTGCGTGGAAAGAGGGTTGGCATGTCATGTGCTCCTCTTACGGGTAGTCGAATACAGAATTTATATTAGAAAGAAAGTTCTTTGAATAATAGGTAGCGTGTTCGTTCGTATACCACGCAACAATATAAATTCAATTGAAGAAAACATAAAAGACAAATTGTCATACAAGAAATGACCAGAGTGATTAAAAATTCAACAGTGAAAAAAAATTTATATAAACAATAAAACGTACATGCATGGTCGAATAGTTTCTTGTTGATAATCACAAGTGAAAAAATGTTTGAAAGATTGTTCGTGCAGAGTATAGTTCAACAAATGTCAATCTTTGGGATTTGGTAAGAAAAATACAATAGACTGTTGCTGCAAGAAAAAGTTATCGAAATGTGGGCGTGTGTGTGCGTTGTTTAGTTACATAGAAATAAATTGTCGAGAGTTATTGGCCTTCATCTGTTGTATTGAATAAGAGTACACAATAACTTTATTTGTAAAGTGAAGGAATATTCACTCTTTCAAGTTAATTGTAGGAAGAATCTCAAAGCGGTCGATTGTTAGAATAAATGTTATTTTTACGCGGTCGATTGATGAGTCAGCGATTAGACACGCGTGGAGATTATTGGCATCTCTCGGTGTTCGTAAACTTATTGACTCGAATTGAGTTATATTGCCACTTATATACGTTTGGAATTCTGGAAATCGACTCCAGAAACATTGGCGGAAAAAAAGAAATTTATTTCAGTCTTAGAGTGTCTCGACCAATGAAAAGGCAAATTTGTAAGTTCGAAGTGATGATTGGCTAAAAGACTCTTTGTACGAATAGTCTACTCTTTTTGAGAAAGGGTAGAGAAAGGTTTATGTGGAATATCCCACACTACCAATTAAGGTTGGGTACTGTGGAATACACAAGGAGATGGATGGACCGGAAATACTAAAATCCGAAGTGGAAGCTGCAATGGCCAAAATGAACAGAAACAAAGCACCTGGTCCATACGGCATAGTGATAGAGCTGCTGATAGCCTTAGAAGAATATGGCATAGAAAAAAATACCGACATAATAAACGAAATTTATAGCAGCGGAATAATACCAGACGACCTATGCAAGTCGATATTTATAGTACTACCGAAGAAACCAGGTGCAAACGAGTGTGAACTACACAGAACTATCAGCTTAATGAGTCACATTACAATACTGATTGTCAGAATCCTGATGAATAGAGCGAGAAGCAGAATCAGGCCAGAGATAGGGCAGGAACGGTGCGGGTTCGTCAAAGGAACGCCATATTTATGATTAGGATGCTCTCTGAAAGGGCAATACAAATGAAGAAAGACTTGTACCTATGCTTCATTGACTATGCGAAGGCATTCGACAAGATACGACACAAAGAATTGATGGAGATACACGGCAGCGTCGACATTTTCGGCAAAGACATAAGAGTAATCAAGAATCTCTACTGGCAGCAAACGGCCTGCATACGGACAGGTAACGATCTCAGTAGATTTACAAAGATAGAAAGAGGTGTAAGACAAGGATGTGTCTTGTCACCGGATTTGTTCAACCTATACAGTGAAAATATTTTAAGGACACTAAATGACACACCAGGATTAGGTATTGGAGGCCATAACTTGAACAACATGAGGTATACAGCCGATACAGTGCTGATTGCGGACACGGAAAGGAAACTACAAGACCTCATACAGAAGGTAGCGGAGGAGAGTGACAAAAAGGGACTACAAATAAACTTTAAGAAAACTGAGTGCATGGTCATCAGCAAAAGGTACAACCCAAAATGCCAAATACAGGTGGGAGATACCAGAATCAAGCAAGTACAAAAATTTAAATACCTAGGAAGTGTTCTAACAGGAGATGGAAAGTGCGACACGGAGATCCGAAGGCGAATTGGCATGGCAAAGGACGCGTTCCAGAAGCTGAGCAAAGTATTAACACACAGGAAAATCTCACTAGAAACAAAGAAAAGAATGCTGGATTGCTACGTGATGTCAGTTCTTCAATACGGCAGTGAATGCTGGACAATATCATCGAAAATTAGGACAAAACTGGAAGCAGCGGAAATGTGGTTCTACAGAAGGATGCTGCGGATATCGTGGACTGAGCATGCAAGCAACGATGAGGTGTTGGAAAGAATGTCAACAAAAAGGAAATTGATACTGAGCATCAGGAAGAGACAACTGAAGCTCCTAGGACACGCAATAAGGAAGGAGAGCCTGGAGAACCTGATACTGACTGGTCAAATAGAAGGAAAGAGAGACAGAGGAAGGCAGCAGATAACATATTTGAAGGGCCTGATCAGGTGGATGACGGAACGGGGGTTGCCAGGAGTAACAGGAGCAAACATACTAAGAGCCACAAGGGATAGGGAGACATGGAGAACCATGATCGCCTACGTCCTGAAGGGACAGGGCACATAGAAGAAGAAGACTGTGGATTCCTTGAACGATCAATTGTTTCCTTTATTTTGAGGGTGAGTATCACTCGTAGGAACCTGAAGCGTGCATTCCATTGTCTCCAGACCACAGCTCAACAGGCAACGGCTTGGATGTTGTCACGATCTAAAATAAACAAAGTTGATTAAAGCCATACTCGTAACAAAATACTACTTCCGATGTGAGACATACCTTTTTACTACCTTCCATTTTACGTCATTGATACCGGTGGCTACGAGTGCATTGTGTTGTGGTTAACGACCAAAAGTAAACGTTTTTAACACACCTTTGAAAATCCAACTTATTGTAAAAAAAAAAAATGCAAAAGACGAACACTTCTACACAAAAAACGCTCTATCCGGTGGCAAAATCTGCTGGTGCCGCCAGGGGTGGCAGTACCGCTTTAGCTACTGAAACTGTGTTACCTCACCTGGTTGGCAGCTGTTTTCATATGTTTGTAGAAAATAGCTCTTTAGTTGAGAATGTATAATTGCGCATGCGTGGAGAATAAGCAGTCAACATTTTATTTTATTTAGCAGACGAAAATATTTTCAATGGTTTATGGACAACATTCTGAACAGAAAAGCAATTAACTAAACTGAAACGGCGTGTTTTGTAACATGTAATTAGGGCATGGTGTCTAACCGCCTTCCTACGTAATGTGTCCGTCACACTTGAAAATAACTTTTGAAAATAACGCTGCACTTACTTAAACGTTCTCTTCTTTTTATGTATTTTAGCCTTGAATCCGGAAAGTGTTTGAAGTAGAAACGTCTAAAGGCGGCGTTATTATATTCGGTCGAATTTCTCTGTTTGTTTATTTGTTTGTCTGTCTGTCTGTCTGTCTGTCTGTCTGTCTGTCTGTCTGTCCGTGGTCAAGATATCTCAAGATCCGCCAGATGGATTCGAATGAAAGTTTCATGGATGATTGGTCTCATGACTGGCACGAACTGGTTAGATTTTGGGTTCGATCCGGTACGGAATATAATTCCTTGGTTATTTTTCTTTTTTTTTCTTTTTTGTTGTTGTTGTTGGTGGTGGTGTTTATTTGTTTGTTTGTTTTTTTGTTGTTGCTTTATTTTTTTTATTTTTTTACTAACTAGCAGTATAGCCCGGCGTTGCTCGGGTGTAATGAAAGCTTTAAAACTAATCCATGGCCCTGGAGCTCAGACTCTTTTGGACGTTGGCACGAAGACTAAAAAGCAACAGTTGTTTCCAGTTAAAGCAAAAACGTAGACTGAAAGAAAAATGAATGGATGTAAGTCAAATTTTGATTTCCTGGTATCGATATCAAATTTTCTGCACTATTGTAAGAACTGCAACCTTGAAACTTCTGAATATCGTTTCTTATGTCTTTGTCTATGAGTGTATCAAATTTGATTAAAATCGGACCACTCCTTCTATAACCCGACATTTTCGATTATCGATTTTAGATATTTATCGGGGGTACCTCGACACAAAACCTAGCTAAGAACACTCGCAGACGCTTATAGTACAACTGTGTACATTTTCAAGAAATTCGGTTCAGCCGTTTCGGAGTCTATAGGTAACGGACACACACACACAGACACGCACACAGAGACAAAGTTTCCTTTATAAATAAGTTTAGTGAGATATTTTTCGTACGTATGACAAGCCAAATAGTGAATTACCTCCCCTAGATTGATTTAAGTCTTTAC